>JAFIRS010002252.1:0-235940 GCA_018342105.1 Gonioctena quinquepunctata | reverse complement strand
TCTTCTTGGTGTTCAAAATACGGGGACCTCCATTAATTCCCCCTTCGAATCAAATAACCAAACTTTTCCCTTAGTTTAACGACATATTTACATCACGCTTCATTGTGTTTTAATTACTCCGCCTGAGTCATCGATGCCCTAAGAGGCATACTGATCAGATAAGAATGCTACAACTAATAAAACCGGCGAATGAACAATAACAACACTTTCAAAGCTAGCCTCGTCTATAGGAAATATCGAACATTGAATACGTTGAAAAAAATTGCGAATACCAGCAAAAAAGTTTTTTAAAAATAATTCCAGACACGAAGGAATTAATCATCTCTATTTGTGGAAAATTTTTAATTTTGGGTTTTAAAATGGGTAGTTGGAGGGGGGAGGATACCACGATGAATGTTTTTGGGGAAATTTGTCATTAAGGAGCAGTTTCGTTGAACTTCGCCATTGTTTTATCCGATTGGGGATTTCAAGCAACTGAAAGTAATACATATGTAAAATATATGTTAAGATTGTTTATACAGTGCGGTCCATAGATAGGGGAAAAAATTTTATTTTTTCCGTTATTATGTATTTGTTTAAAAAAAACCCAAAAAACGTCGATTTCTATTGTCGATTTGACAATTTACGTATGAAAATATTTCCCCTTTTTCCCCCCTTTTAATTATAGGAAAACCCCCCCAAAAAATGTAAATGGGGTCTTTTGGGACCTTTTAAAAGGGGTTTTAAAATTCTCTGTTCCGCAATATTAAGTTTTTCAAATTTGGTGGATTCATAACTGAGAAAATTTATTTTGAAAATGTAAAATTTATCTATGGCTCATTAATCCGAAACTCAAAGAATAGACATTTTAATTATGATTGGATGCGTTAATAAAACAAGAACTCAAAAGGAAGTTTGTGAAATGTTTAATAATAAATACCCTGGTCAACACGTCCCACAGCCTACAGTTAGCAAAATAGAAACAAAATTTCGTGAAACTGGACATGTAAAAACTATTCAAAAACCAGGTCGAAATGTTAAATTGGATGAGGAAAAAAGTTAGATGTAGGTAACTGTTAGCGATTGAGGAAAATTCGCATATGACAACTTTGATGGATTTCAATGGACCAGACAATATTGCAGATTTAAAAGTTAGGATAACAACATAACTCCTGAGGTCCTACAAAATGTTGTACGAGAATTCCAAGATCGACTTGCTTATTGTCAAGAAGTGAATGGTGGTCATTTTGATAATTTAATTTAAATGTAAATAAATTGAAAAATACTTCCTAAACATTATGTGACATAAAAAATTTTATTTCCAAAAATTTTCTCAGTTATGATTGCACCAAATTTGAAAAACTAATATTGCTGAACAGAGAATGAAAATCCCTTTCGGACAAGGTGCCACACGACCCCCCCCCCCTTCTCATTTAAATTTTTTGAGTGGGTGCTCATAATTCAGAGGGGGTAATATTTTCATACTGTAAATTGTCAAATTGACAATAGAAATCGACATGTTTCAGGTTTTTTTTAACAAATACATAATAACGCTAAAAATGAATTTATTCCATACCTATGGACCGCACATGTATATCGATGATTTGATTCGCAAAAATTCAAAAATGCAAAAAACCCCCCATAATAGAAAATAACTTGAATATTATTATTTTAATCAATACTCTTTTTCTTCCAATTAAACAGCCACTGTAACATTTTGAAAAGAAAAATATAAAAACGGACTTTTAGAATGTCACAATTTAATATAGTTTCAAAATAATTACATTCCTGTGTCTTCTGTAATAATAACATTTTGTGAATTGAGCCATCGATATGTATATAGATAAACGGAAGATATTTCTCATAATGGACCAAGTTACTTATTGTTTTGAAAAATAAGAATTTGCATTAACCGACGAAGATTTACTCAATGGAACCTAAAAAAATCAATGTTTGATCAAGACGTGAAATACCATTCATATTCATAGTTACCAGTTTAATACGAATCACTGATGGTACTTTGAAACTCTGTTAGGTAATTCAATAAAAAGTAAAAATATTGAAATTTCCCATTGGGATAATTTATTTTATATTGATTCGAATTGACGGAAATATATATTATAGTAGAAAATTTGAGACAAAACCTTCCGAGAATTCTCACTAACTACACCATAGTCCAGTCAAAATAGACAAGAAAATAGTGGTAAGTGTACAATAATTCGCATAGAGCTGAAAATTGGTACAAGTCTTAGGTACACTATGACAAATGAAATATCAAAAATCCCCACCGATCCTACGTCTAATCAATGTATTCAAGGTCAAAGGTTAAAAGTATCGGTTTTTTTGCATTTTTCTCGTAAACAGTAAGTGTTATCATGAAAAAAGTTGTAGATCATGCAATTGTCTACAAAAATTGTTCAAATACTTTTCTTCCTACGAATTACCATTCCTGAGATATTACGATTTCAAACATCAAAAATACTAATATGCACGCCTACGTGGTTTGTGTAACTTATACATACAAATTATACGAGTATTCGATGGTTATACTGATTATAAGAAAAAACATTAAAGCTGCAGAAAGAATAACGACGTCGAACTACAAAAACATTTTGATCTTTTGATGTCGTTTTTGATGAATTTATGATAGTTCCAACAAACCAAAAATAATTTCTTGCAAAAACTCACAACAAGTCTCGCTTCATTTCAATGCTATGTGGAAAGTTTACAACTGCGAACAATTGATAAGATTGTTTACTTTTTGAAACCTGGGAAGGCTCAACAACAAACGAAAATATATTCATCGAAAAGTTTATCTGCTTATCCAAAATGTCAAAATCATATCATATTTTTACATGCAATAACTGGCTGCGATACTAAATCAGCAATTTTCAAAAGGGGCAAAACAACAGAATTTAAATTGATAAATGATTCATCGTCCCAAGAATTGAATATAGTTGGATTAAACGGGAATTAGGACCAGGGAGTAAAACTAATTTTTTATCGCTAACATTTTGGAATTAATTTATTCTTTTTTCAAAGCTGAAATGACAATTTTCACGTATAAATTGAAACAAAGAACATATGTATGACCCACTTTTAAAACTAAGTTTTTCCTGCTCATGGATTCAGCTAAAAAACTGTTGAGTAGTCGATACAAACTCAGGTCGATTAAAACACATTGGCACAAATTACACATTAAAAACTTTATAATTGTATATAAACAAATACAGACACGTTAAAATGAAACAATACACAACCGTGTATGGTCAATATGCAACTGATCATCCCACCTGAAATATTCCAGCGCTACATGATAAAGAAACGAAAAAAACAGAACACATCTTTTGTGTGTTATTATTCAGAAAACTGTTTTTCTTTTGAACCTTTCTTGAATATGGGTGTATATTTTTGTCAGGTTTTGTGTATCACCTTTTTGGTTTACGCAATTATTATGGAGATTGATTTGAATCATTTCTCCCAACAATCTCTTTCACTAAGTAAGTCATCTCTTTTTCCAAAATGTTTACTGAATCGAAATCAAAATTGCACGACGATTCAAAATGAAGTGCAGCAAGTGCTGTTTTTTATTTTCAATTTCTATTCTTTTCATAGCAGTCATATTTGTGTTGATATATTCTGGTTTTTAGGTATTGTTTAGTTTGCTATATAATTTCCCACATTCGGGATATTAACATGAATCTGATTTAGTGGTATTCATTTTAACTGCGTGAATAATTTTCCTGTAGTTTTCAAATTGTAAAAAGCAAACTTGTGAGAATCAGCTGATAAACATTTTTTAATTTTATATGAGAGTCCATCTAGATATGGAAATTTAAAATAGAAACACATTTCTTTCGGAAAGGCAGGATATTGTTTCCGAAAGAAATGTGTTACTATTCTAAATTTCCATATCTAGATGGATTCTCATATACAATTAGAAAATGTTTATCAACTGATTCTCACAAGTTTGTTTTTTACAATTTGAAAACTACAGGAAAATCATTCACGCAGTTAAAAGATGAGATATCAGTTAAATCAGATTCATGTGTAATATACAGTATTCCCTGTGAATGTGGGAAATGTTATATAGGGCAAACTAAACAATACCTAAAAACCAGAATTTATCAACACAAATATGACTGCTATGAAAAAAAGAGAAATAAAAAGCACTTGCTGCACATCATTTTGAATCGTCGTGCAATTTTGATTTCGATTTAGTAAAAATTTTGGAAAAAGAGATGACTTATTCGAAGAGATTGTTGGGAGAAATGATTCAAATCAATCTACATGATAATTGCGTAAACCAAAAAAGTGATACACAAAACCTGACAAAAATATACACCCATATTCTAGAAAGGTTCAAAAGAAAACAGATTTCTGAATAATGATACCCAAAAGATTTGTTTTGTTTTGTTTTTTTTTGTTGCTCATTTTAGTGTCATTATTTGTATTTTATACAATTTTGAATGATGTACAATGCAATTTACACTTTGATCAATCTTCGATTGGTTTTTTCTGAAACGGTTTTCACTTGACGGTGCTATTATGTGAATGTATACGATGTGACAGGATCGAAATTCAGGGTGCATTTTGGGTTGTTGTTTATGGTGTTTAATTAGCGTATAAAGTTTAGGAGCTTGTGGATTCATAATATTGTGTCTAATTTTCTCATTTTAATAAGTTAATGATACAAATTGTTAATCCAATACAAAAAGGGCAGGTAAAAATATTGAAATTTTGAAAATATCAGAGTAGTTGTGGATTTGTTTATTCTTATGTTTTCAGCACTGCAATTTTAATCAAACGGAATTCTATAGAAAAAAAAATATGACGCAAAGTTTACATAAGTTTCATTCCAGGGTGATCATTGAATACTATGATATTCAAGATTTTATCAATGAAGCAAGGAATTCAGACGTAAAAATATCGAAATTCCTAACATAACAAAACCTTGATCAGTAAAAAATATTATTTAAAAATGGGAATCTTCCATTGTTTCCAGAAACCGATTTTGCGGTCCTAGGATTCGAAAACCTTATTTACTTGTTCATTTATTCGTTCCCAATTAATTCTCGATAAACATCCATTGTTGGATTCAAAGTGTCATAAATTTTAATTCGCGATGTCACCACCAATGGAATTCCAGTACGTTCAAATCAGTAGGATTAGCAGGCCATAGCATATGGATCTTTTGTTCTATCCAAGTAAGTATTAGGAATAGTTTGATTCAAATATTTCGTCACTATTGTGACAACAGTTGAGAAGCTCTAACAAGATTGTTGTTCTTCACGGAACAACTTAGTATTTCAGTGAATATAACTCCGAAGCTGGTTATCCTAATAAGAATTATATTTGTTTTTTACTCACCGGCTCTGAAGATCTCGTGGCATCCATCGCATCTGGAAGCGAATTGTTGATCGTAACAGCTTCCGCAGTAGATCCTGTCACCTTTGGATCCGAACTGCTTGTCTACCAAGGATTCTCCGCAAGTAGTACACAGGAAGCATGCCTCGTGCCAATGCTTGTCTTTGTAGGATAGATCCTGAAAAAACACGTTCTTTGAATGAAAAAGGCATTGACCTACCGAAACTGAGGGTTTAAAATGAGAATTTTAGCTTCTGGTATATTATCACCCAAGAAATATATATAATATATAGGAGGACTGACTAGTTGAAGAAAAAATCTATAATTATCAAGTTGTCACACCCATTATTTTCAGCACAATGTTTAAATGAACTTTATACCCAAGGAAGATGGTGAATAAATTGCTTTTCAGTTCACACTTAGGTAGTTTAACGTCGAACATTGAAAACAGGTACCAAAATTCGAATGATCACTCTAATAACATAAACCAAAACATTTTAATCAAGACAACAATGTAGTGAACCCCCTTGATAACACCCCTCCGGTTTTTCTTTTGCTCTTTACCATATATTGAGAACTTACTCCTAAACTCATCAACATGTTCAAAAATGACAACCTTAAAATTGCTCAACGTATCATATTAAACAACCTTATAATATTCACAAAAACCTTGCAACAAATCATATATTGGACAGACCTCGAGTAATTTGTCTGGACGCATTACGTCTCTTCTCACAAAAGCGATTGTAATAGAAATAAGTTATCGTGTGCTCTTGCTGAGCATGTGATCAAAAACATTATGGACTATGATAATGTTAAAATTCTCTGCACCAGAAACAATTTTCATAAAAGACTTTTCAAAGAAATGTTCCATGTTGAAAATGATCCTAACAACTTGAATAAAATAACTGATTTAAATAATTTTAGCATTATGTACAACTACATTATTAAATTGGAACAGCAAATGATGGGTGGGACATAGAATTTCCAAATTTTATCAACTGAAATATGGATATGAAAAAGTGTCAGTCAGTTTTGCTAATGGCACCTATTGACATCATTCGAAAAAAAAGCCGCACTCCGTACATCTATCTTTATCCCCTATCAAGTTCCTAAATTCAATTGAAACTATGGATTTCTTCCAATATAATTGTGCACAACAATAAAAGCCGATCATTATCAATGAACAAGATTCTATAGGAATAATTCTAATGTGAATGTTCAATATAATTACAACCATTTTGATCCGAACCTTATATTAAACTTATAGATTACGTGGCGCTTCTTATTTTTTTACAATCGAAACTGTCAAAAGCTAAGTATCGAATCATGTTGAGAATCTAACGGGGTGAGATCTGGAAATCTTGGAGGCCACATGAATGCTCCTCAATTTCCTTATCATGGATCTTCGAACAAGAACATCAATTTGGTATGAACAGCTCTTGTATTGCGTGGTATACCAGCACATTTTAAACAAATGTTTCTACCGTGTTATTGAATATTCCAGAACGTGAATTTGATTATATTCTAATCGGAAGTAGAGAATGAATGTCTTGTGTAATCAGTTCAAGTTGCAAAGCGCTTTCGACCTATAACCATTTCCGCTGCTGCTCATCTGTAAACTAATTGAAAAAAAATCAATAAAAAAAAGTTTGTAAATATATTTTCCATGGTCACATGAACACAGGTTGAAGATAAGAAGATTTTAACATATTTTCTTGGTTTTCTATTACATTTTATATTTGTTCGTTATCGACCATTCTGAATAAGCTTCGAAACACTGAAATACAAACTGTACTTTCAACAAATTTAAATCGTCGTGTACACAGCTTTGGAACCGTTCAAGTATTACGTAAGCAGACTTTTAGTAATTTTTAACCCCCCTCCCCCTTGTCAGCGGAAGTAAGCAAAGCTCTTAACCTTCCTTCGATGATTACGCAAGCATTGATTTGATTTAAAAAAAATCTGTTGAAGTTTCTCTATTGTTATGAGCCACTATCTATTATAGTTATTGGTCTATGACAATAAAATAAGCAATTTTTCAAAATCGTGTGCATCCTAATAACCTGGGTACTTACTCCTGGATCACAGATCACGTCTGTAGTAAAATTTTTGAAAAAGAAATCAATTAAATCAAGGCTTAAAAGAACACCAGAAAATAGGTTAACATTTATTTATTTATTCATGTATACGGGTAATCCCCATGAGGAAAAAAGAAACGAGACTATGTGTAATAGATCTTTACAGTTAATATTACCAAAGATAATTTTATATAAAGTTAAGAGATCATTGTTTGTTCTGCCTCCAATAGGGAGGTTTGATCTGAGAAACCTATTTTGCACTGCTTCAATATCAGTTATATGAACTTTATAATGAGGAGACCAGACAGGTGACACATACTCTAGACAGATCCTATATAGGATAGTTCTGGAGGCATCGGCTGATAGATGCATAAAATTTCGGAGAACAAAGCCAAGAGTTTAAGAGTCTATTGATAGTGGTGATTATGAGGGCACTAAATGACAGGTTTTCATCGAAGATTACACCCAAGTTCTTTGATTCATTGAGTCGTTTTAGTTCGATATCATCAAGAGCATAGTAGAAGAGGATTTTTTATTAATTCTAGCAAATGTTACGCAGAAGCATTTACCTCGATTTAATGACATACCGTTGTTTTCAGACCATACATTCAGAGAGTTGATATATTTCTGTATCTTATAACAATCTTCAATGGTTTCAATAGGCAACTATAACTTCAGGTCATCAGCAAACAATGAGAATTTACAGAAATTGAATGAATTGCCAACATCGTTTATAAATAAGGTATGAGCAGGGGTTCTAATGGGAGCCCTGCGGTACACCAGAAGGTACCAAGATTCGTGCAGATTCGAAGTTTTTAATTTTTAGTAGGTACCTGAGATCTGTTAGAAAGGTAATTACTTATCCAGCGTGTAGGAATGCTAAGAAAACCAAACAAGACCAACTTCTATACTAGTAGATTATGATTAACATGATCAAAAGCTTTGCTAAAATCGGAATAGATTGTAGCAATTTGCAGTCCAGATTCAAAACTTTCGATTATTTCATTTTGACACACTAGCAAGTTGGTGAGTGTAGATTTTCCGGCAGAGAAACCATGTTCCTGATCAATAAGTAGATCCTTACAATGCCAAGTAAGTATGGGTGTTAATAAAATTTCCAGAAGTTTAGTAATGACTGGGAGCATGCTTATTGATCTATAATTTTGAATATTTTCTTTCACGCCATTTTTGTAAATTGGCACCACATAGCTACTTTTACAAATTTCAGGAAAGTTCTCTGTGCACAAGGACAAGTTGATTTTTTTTACAAACAATTAAAGTAACTTTTTGAAAAGATGACCTGTGTGGCATACGGCTAGATGAACAAAATGACGATATTATAAAAGATTCCGTTTTTTGCCATTTCGTAACGATACCCTAAAAATATCTACCTTAAAAGCGCGGGCACAGCAAGTTAACAACAAACAGAAGGCTAACTTTTGTACATTTTGTAATTTTGTGTTCATGTGAGATTTTTTTAAACTTTTGAATGATTTTTGTTTTGTCTACATTAGACGACATTTTATACTATTTTAAGGGTGGCAAAAGTGAACAAATATTAACTTAGAACACGTCAAAAATCCAATGATATTAGACTGGACAAATTCAGACAAGTGAATAGCGCTCGCGGCAATTCCCCTACTTCGGTTCTTTCTTATTTAATCGTGAGAGCGAACAATTATTTCAGGTAATCCCTGAACATGCTTTTCGCTTTCGAGCATAGACAAGTAGGGTTGCCATGTTGCCATATATGTGTTCAAATTAAAATCTACTAAATTTTGCAAAAACATAAGAAAAGTAAATAAATAAATATTCTTGACGTAATGACCATTCAGACCCCCCTGTCATCAACAATAAGCAAAGCAGAGAACCCCCTTCTACTTTTGTGATAGATCTAACCACTTCTTCAAAATTTAGAAAAAATATTCGTGAAAACTATCCCTGTTGGTAAGTTTTGATATATTGTCGGGACTTTTTCCAAGCCCACAACACATTTTATAATATCGAGAATAGCCATGATCATTATTGGCTACTGAACCCCATTTAACTTTAACAACCCTGAATTGTTCCCTTGCAGTGCGGCTGCAAGAATAGAGGTGAAGTCAATTAGGTAAGAGACACATTTATAAAAATATAGATTTATTAAAATGAATGAACAATAGGAAAAACAAAGTACTTACATTATAATATCCATTTCTGGTGCCATTGGGAGAAGTGTCATCCGCCGATTATTTTCGATGTTTACTCGATTAAAACTCGCGATCAACTAACTGTTCTATTCTTCTCAATTATTAGCAAAACTCGACAATCAATGCCCCTCTCCACAGGTCATTCCTTCCGAAAATCTCTGATCAGCATTATTTGCTGATCGAGTTCAATTAATGTAATTCAACACCTCAGTTCCTGCTATTTCTCTCTGCACTGTTCTATACAGGGTATTGATTTAATTATGAGATACAAACGAGTGCAGAACAGGGGGTCTATTCTCGAATGTCGACCAAAATTTGTCGAATTCGACATTTGTCGATGGAAATTGTCGCACAACTTGAAATTGTGGTATTCTCTATTGGTTCCGACATCAAGTCGTATGAGACAAAAATTGTCGAATATCATAAGCTGGCAACACCGAATTAACGATTCTCAAATGTGTTATGTGCAAGGTATCAAGAAGGTATCCACAGGGAGGTGTTCTGTCACCCCTTTTATGGTTCCTGATGGTCGACGAGCTTCTCACGGAGCTAAATGAGTCAGGGCTGTACACACAAACGTATGCGGACGACTTGGTCTTGCTGGCTCAAGACCAACCGGTACACCTTCTGGGAGAATTCATCATGATAGCTCTTAGCAGAGGAGAAGAACAGTGGTGTTCTACCGGAGGGTTGAGTGTCAATCCAGAAAAAGCAACGCAAAATATTCCAGAGATACGTTTCTCAGGAAGACAGCTTCCGTACAAAGGGTCGACGAAACACCTTGGAGTCATCATAGACTCCAAGCTGACCTGAAACGAGCAGATTGAAAATTTTACCGAGAAGGCTATCTGCTCCTACTGGGCATGCAGAAGAGCCTTCGGAAAGAGGTGGGGCCTGGAATAAAAACCATATGCTGGATAAATACGGCCATTATATCCAGTATGCCCGATGCTTACTTACGGGTCCATCGTTTGGTGGACCGACACCACAAGAAGCTAGTCCAGAAATGAACTAGATAAAGTACAGAGACTGGCTTGCCTAGAAATGGCAGGTGCCATGAGGACGACGCCTACCAGAGCTCTAGAAGTTCTGCTAGGACTGCCATCTCTGCACCTAGTCATTGAGCATGAAGCCATGCGTACTGCCTACAGACTCCAAGGCACAGGCCAATGGATGGTTACGGAGGCAGACCATGGACACTCCAATATTTGGAACAAGGCAAAGGAGGGCTGTCCAATCTTACAAATGGAAAGAGACATCATCCTGCTGGTTCTGAATTTCAAAGAGGGACCAAAAATCATCATCCTCGCGAGGAACGAATGGAAAGACGCACATCCTCACTGAGGGAGATCAATCTGGGGAGCATAATTTGGAACCCAGAAGATGTAAAAGAGATTCAGCTGAGGAAACTGCAGAGTTTCGTCGAAGAAATAGGCATGCCTGGCTGATTCTCAGATCACGTGGGCGCACAATGGGCCCAAGTAAAGAGGCCTTCGTGCACGGAGTTCTCCGGAACCGGCCCACGACGTGTATGGAGGATGTGTTCTGTGACTATGTGGTTTTGGTTGGAGTTTGAACACGGTTAGAAGTTTCTCTTCACAGTTTTACGCAAACAACATTCCGATTTAAATATTTCAAATATAAGTAGGTACCACAATTTAATCTGGTTGGTAGGTACTTATAAAAGTGTTTGATAACTCACCTTTTCTTCGAAAGGTATTGAGGAAGCCTGATGTCCCTGTTCCACAAATGGTTCCGGGATATAAATCAATTCTCTAGCCAATTCCTTGGTTAATCTGAATGTTTTGATAAACTTTCTATCAGATAAAAGCCTGAACGCATTCCTGTATATGCCTTGTCTGTCTCAAGGCCGTTGATAGTTCCCTTGATTTTCTAAATTTTAAATCGTCAATTCTAACCTATGAAATTGATAAAGAAAATCTGTCAAATGTGTCATCTCACATTCGACATGAAATTGTCGACTGCTCTAGACCACTCTACAATTTGTCTATCGGAAATTTTCGAATGCGACATTTGAGAATGGGAGATTGCGTTTTTTGTTCGACAATGTAGAAATATCGCATGCGACACAATATGCCACCGTTTGAGAATAGACCCCCAGGAACTGAAATGCCCTTGTGGACTTTAGGAGAGGAAACATTTAAATTTTGGATTTATTAAACTTATGCTTCATGACACTATTCCAACTTGAACTCACGGATAGTTCGCTGGGTTTCAAACAAGTCCAAAACAACTTCGTTTTTCGAATCCCGCCCGGTAATGGTTACATTACAAAGCTGACATTATGATAAGGTGACGAATCAAGAAAAGACATCGATTTTTTTGTGGAGATCACACATTGCCCAGTACCTCACATATTATCGAATATTACACTCAAGTTGACCTCACAAAAAAAAAGTTCCGGAAGAAACTCACCTTGGAATCGATGCCAATGGTCCTGCTGCATTTCTCGCAGGCGTTGGCAAACACCGACTCGTAGCAGGAGACGCAGTACGGATGTTCGTCGCGCAGGACGTAGCGTTGGCCCGTCAGACTTTCGTCACATTGCCAGCAGCAGAAGTGTTGGCCGTGCCAGTCCTTGTTCATGGCCTTGGTGTATTCCCCACTGAAAATAAGCTGAAAACAAAAGATAGAGGTGAAAGTGGGCGACGAGTTTTACAGGTAGCATCTGACAGAACGTAAGAAACAAATAGCCCGGAAGTAGTTCAAAATCAATTGAAAGCAATCGAACTGTGTTGCAACCAACGTCAAACGATGTCATTTGTTATACCCTAGTTATGAAAAATATCTTTCTTTTCTCAATGGCAACAAGAAATGAGATTTTGTCGGCACCAAGTTTGATCAATGCAATTTTCTAGTTGACAGTTGGACGGAACTTAACTTCATATGGTCATTCAGGTAATATTCAATGACATAACAAATTCTCATAATACATGGGGCGGTGAATTGAAAAATGGAAAAAATCAGTAAAAACTTGTTTTTGGAATAGGAGGCTGTGATTCTGAATTTAAAATTTTCTTCAAATTGTAAGTCATTGATTCAAATAACCTTTAGGTGTATTTTGAAAAATAAAGGTACTTTACTTCTAAGCTACCATTAAATTATTCCACCTCCCTCGTAGACGAATGGAGATAAATAAAATTTGGATGGTGCAATTTGAGTTTGAGCAGAAGCAAAAATTTGTATGAACAATAAAATTTTCTGAGAAATTTTAAATAAACTTTTTTCCCATTTGTTGCCAAAAATCTGCCGGACACTGTATATTGGTCTCCGTTTCTGCCAAAAATATGGAAATAAGTGTTAGAGTCTATACATTTGTGCGAAGTATCATCATGGAAACGTTCATTCAACAGATGTAATCCAAGGTTCGACGTGGTATTAGCCAGGAAATTCGTTGTTTCCGTATGGTTTTCAACCCAACATACACTATTGTATTGGTTTATAGCAGTCTTGATTGAATCAGTACATTTTTCTTTGTATTTATTATCTAATTATGTTCTTTGTGTTTTTTGACACAATTTAGAGAACTTAACAGCATGACTATTTATTTTAAAGGCCTAAGAGTCGAGCTGCAAATGCATATAATCGACAGGAACTTTCGTCAAAACTGAATCATGCTAATCGTATATTTCTTAGCTTAAAAATGCATTTAGACTTTCTCACATGGGATACAATATTCCAAGTGTTAAAATCCCATTCTTCTAGTCAGTTTTAGGTTAATTATTTAGAATTAGGTAATATCAGTTATAATATCTCAACAATGGTACCCCTATCAGAATTTATTTTCATTCCATGCGCATCACTTTTGAGTACGATTTATTAACGTTCGGCATTGGAAGTTAGCAAGCTCATCGAGAAGATAGGTTCTGCGAAAGCCAAGCGAACAAGTTATTCGCGTTACCGGGAGTACGTTTTGTTCCCGTTTAACAACTCTCTCAATTTTTCTCTAAGAAGGCAGTTTGAGCGGGCGCATGTGTGCAACCCTGGATCTGTAACCTCGATATACAGTCCACACTCAAGGGACAGGAAAACCAGGTGAGCGAACGGTTCTTTCCATTGCCGACGAATAAAAAACCATACTTAGTTCCAAATCCAACACCAAGAACAATCAATAAACAGCAGATTTTCATTAAATCATCGATCGTGTGATTCTTTTTGGGAAATCCCACAAGTGCTTCAAATAATCCTGGATGTTTTATGGTTATTTGAAAAAAATACGCCATATAATGTCAGTACTAGTGATATAACTGGCTATTATGGAAGTTATTCAGCTATTATTCTTTGATTATCGAATATTATAATCCGTAGTATGATAAACATGTTATTCTAATGATGCAACAAAATGCAATATCTATTTTGAAGGAAATATTTACTTTTCCAAGATTCGTTGGGATTCACAGTTTACCATGAAATTGTAACCGAACCGGTGGTCAGAAAATAAGATATTTGATTATTTATTATAGTCCACAGCGAAACATAATATGTTATTTCTTCAAATATTCTCCAAAGGGACCAACACCCAAATAATTTGTATGGGCAATTAAAGAGCGTATTTCTGGCCACAGAGAACCATGTTATAGTACAGTCAAAGTAGGATACAATATTTCACAAAAAGTAATTTTTTTTCACCGGCAGATATGAGAAAAAGTTATTATAAGAAATACAGTAAAATTTCAAGAACTATGTTTTTTCTAAGGATATTATTCTAATTAATTAATTAAAAAGACCAGCGGTACAGTAACATATCTTTTAGAAAAATCGAATTTAAACGGTTAGAAAAATCGAATTTAAACGGTTTTCTTCACATAAAGGATTCAATATAAAATTGAACCAGAGAAAGGTAGATCTCAGGAAAAAAACAACTACTTTCCTGGCAAATACCACGCAGAACGTTGAATGATATTCACCTGAAAATCCATGCATACTTCCATATAATATCAATGGACATTGAATGCAAATGTTTCTTTCTGATAAGCTCGATTATGTTTAATTTATGTCGTGTTCACCTAACAATCCGCATACCGGTTTCAGGCTTCTTGGCCCTCATCAGTACGGAGTAGTCAACCAGCCAAAGGTACAAAGAACTCTGGCTGAAGTGAGACACAACGTAAACAAACCATCATCGATCTTGTAACACCTATAGGTACGCCGGAAAAGATAAACTTTAACTGGCGGTACCTAGTGACAGAAAGAAACACTCCGAAAATCTCCCACCTCGATAGGTTTCTAAAAAAAAGATTCCTTCTCAGTAGGAGTGGCAAGCCCGTCTAGCATATAGTGAGAGATAAGTGCCATGTGAAGTGGAATGAATAGAAAAATCGAATTTAAACGGGTTTCTCCACATAAAGGATTCAATATAAAATTGAACCAGAGAAAGGTAGATCTCAGGAAAAAAAAATCAACATCTCTTTTGATACAATGATTATATATTCCTTCTTAGATATGAAGATAAGCATATTTAGAGAATCAACATTTTCGGAAGATGAAGTAAACATACCTCAGTATATGCTTTTCAATACATTGACTACACAAAACTACGTTTTGTTATTAAAATTTAATGGAAATCCTATAATGAAAGGGTTATATTTACTTCAATTATAGATTTTCATCATTTCATTGGGTATCTGCAGTGGAAAATATTAACTTATTTATATCTTCTGGAATAAGTCGAACTTTATTGAAGAGGTGCACGCAAACAAAAGTTTGCATTATAGATTTAAACATGCACATTATAGATTGGATTATTACAAGGTCGACAAATAAATTGCTAGACTCTTCGATAGTTGAACATAATATATTCAATATATTTCCATTCACTCGACAGTGAAATAATACTCAACTAGTAGAATACTTTTCGGCAGTCACATTTCTTAAATGGTTCTTTTTTGAAAGGTTAACATATAGTGTGACCCATTTAAAATGGAACCACCCTTGTAGAATAAGCATTTTTCAACCAATCACAAACTTTTTTTTAAAATATTTGGCATCAAAAACTGTGTGACACTAATTTTCATAACTTTAGTTTCATTTCCAAGGCACATTATGGTTTTTTTTCTTTGTCAAAAACGGCAAAAGATTATTAGCCATTTTTTTTTTCAAATTTGACTACACCACTGGATTCGTAGTCGTTATAAATAGAAACCATCAAAATTTCATAAAAAAATATTGGTTAACAACAATATAGTTTTCTGCTGGCGGTCGAAGCGGTCAGGCCTGTTGGCTTGTATTTGCCTGAGGGTGGGAAATGAGTAGTTCCAATAAACAATGAATTCGGCACTTCTCATTCACCACAACGGACTGACTATCCCCCGGAGCGTATAGCAGCACTGGTGAAATGAGAATAGTAATTTTCTAGTACTATACTTCAACTCTCAAAATCTTTTAGAACTATTGACATCGGACCACCTATGACGCATCCAGGTCTGCTGCAATAAAGTGCATTGAAAAAATAAAATTGCAATTATGCCAAAACTAATAATCCAACAGTACCTGAGTTTTTCACACACAAAGTACATATCAATCTTCTTTCTTCTTCGCACAAGATGGGCTGGTTCCGAAGAACCCCGTGCACGTAGGCCTCTCTATTTGGGCCCATTGTGCGCCACTTGTTCTGAGAAAATCAGCTGGGCATGCCGATTTCTTTGACAAAATTCAGCAACTTCCTCAGCTGAATCTCCTTGACGTCCTCTGGATTCAGAATTATGCTCCCAAGGTTGATCTCCCTCTGGTGCACCAAAGCTGGACACTCAGTGAGGATGTGCGACGATGTCTCGTCAGCTTCCAGGCACCATCTACATAGGGGATCATCTGTGATCCCGATGAGCTCCTGTTCAGATGATTATGCCCCGTTAGGAGCCCAGTCACAGTTTTGATGTCCCGTCTGTTAAGTGACAGGATCTCTTTAGACATTTTTTTCGATGGCCCCTTTATGTGGAGCTTTGATTGCCTCATGCCTGGCGCCTCTTGCCATGTTTTAAGAAACTGCTTTTGTAGCAGTTCTTCCATATTTGAGATTGCCAGGCTGCTGGGTATTCCCAAGATGGGTTCAGGTCCGACTGGAGTCTTTCCCGATCCTATCTTGGCTAATCTGTCTGCATCCTTGTTCCCGGGGACACCTGAGTGTCCCGGGACCCATATGAGGCTGACTTTGCTTGTTTTCGATGAACTTTCTATGGCGTTTTTACACTCGGACACCAGTTTGGATACAATCCTATTTGCGCCTAACGCCATAATAGCAGCTTTGCTGTCCGAGTAGATGGCAGTAGGCTCTCAACTTTTATTGTCGAGGTTTTCCTGGATACAGGTGAGTATAGCATATAGCCTGGAACACTGAGGCATATTTGCCTAAGGGAACTGAGATTTCTCTCTTTGTTCCTTCTTTGTAGACCCCTGCGCCGGAAATTTCCCCAAATCTTGATCCATCTGTTGATCCATGGATTGGGGGTCTGTCGGGCACATTGTCTTTCCATTCCTTCCTTGTGGGGATGGTTATATTGGGTCCTTTTCTAAAATCCAGAACAGGCGGGGTACTGTCTCTTTCCATTAATAGGACTGGACATCCTTCCTTTGCCCTGTTCCAGATAGCTGGGTGTCCATGGTCTGCCTCAGTACCGATCCATTGGCTTGCGCCTTTGAGTCTGTATGCAGCACGCATGGCTTCATGCTCAATGACAAGGTGCAGAGGTGGTAGTCCTAGTAGAACTTCTAGAGCTCTAGTAGGCGTCGTCCTCATGGCACCTGTTATTCCTAGACAAGCCAGTCGTTGTACTTTATCAAGTTCATTTCTGGACTTGCCCTTCGTGGTACCGGTCCACCAAATGATGGATCCGTACGTTAGTGTCGGGCGAATGATCGTCGTGTATATCCAGTGTAGAGTTTTAGGTGTCAAGCCCCACGTGTTGCCGAAGGCTCTTCTGCAGTACATATCAATCACTACTATGTCGTGGAGAGCCTGCTTCAAAACTTGAAAAATGGCAGTGTTATGAATTTAAAAAAAACGCTGATTTTTTTCGGTTTTTCTCCGTTACTAATAATGAGATCGAGTCATGCCTGTGCTCATTTTCTTTGCATTTTGATTCTCTACAATTCGTCCAAGGAGAGTATCGAGATTGCTCCTTCAAGTTATAACTCAAAAACGATACAAAATAAAAAAAAGCTTTTAAATGTTTATAACAAATTAAGCAATTTCTACAATAATGCTTGTATTACTGAATATCAATTGTCATATTACTCTTTTGTTGATTTCTACCTGATGAACTTGAAATTCATCAAAATATGTTTTTACAGTATTTTATGTTTCATATAGACAATTTTTTTTTTATTGGAATAACGCCATTTCGATTTTTTCAGGGACATCTCCACGGATATAATTTCATTTCCAACTCGATGGCTGATTTTGAAATTGTTGGTCTATTTATTTGCATTCCTGTCACTCTTTGCACCGGTATCATTGCTGTAAGTTCGAAATAACAGCTGATCTGCGTTCAAAATTGATGTGGGTTTTCTTTTAAGATCATCCTAACATGAAAATATTTTTATAGCAATAGACGTTTCAAATTGCAGACTGCGAAAATTTGGTTGGTGATGTAAATTCCATTATAAATATACATCGTGAAACACATTCTAAATTTAACTTTTGGATAGTGCAATTGAGCGTAAATAATATGATGTAAGAGCAATGAATTTTAAGTGTCGATAAACTGGAGGTGCTCATTAAAAAATAATATGGGGTGTATTTTCATGGTGTTTGGAAATGAGAAATCAATCGATTAATTCACACGAATACACACGAATCACCCTCTAGATGTTTAATGTTGGATGTGTAGAACCTCGAATTATAGACGATGAGCAGTACTTAAAAGCAACATATATTCCTATGCCCGATTTATTCCATCTTTGACAAGTTGCATTCAAATAATATTTGGGTTGGTTCAATTGCATTATATCAGCTTGTTGGGAGCACATAAAAATTCCAGTATTCACATAATCGATACTTTATGGCCGGAACGGCAACGATGCTTGATATTCCATAAAAAAACATATTATTTGTGGTTCAAAATTCTTATTATTTTGGTCGTTAAAGTGAGTTCATTTCTTGAACAGAAAGAATTGATTGATTCATTGATTATGTGGTTTTATATGTGAATAATATTTATACGAAGTGAGGTGTGTAGAAAATAATTCTAAAGTTGTTATGAAAATATAACATTTTGCAGTAGTTGTGTCATCTCATTTGTATTTCATTCTTCCTAATGCAAAACAACACATGAAATGGATCATTTCTAATTATTTTTCTTAAGGAAAATAATATTCAGCATCCAGTAGTTGAATTATCATTCTTCTGAAATTGAACTCTGAATTGTCTATTCTATAGCAACCTCGATTAACTACAAAGAATTTGCAGTACTGATGGAGAGGAAGAAGAATTGGGTAAAACACAATAACAGACACTTCCAAGCATGTAGCAGGCTAAAGATCTCCTCTGCAACTTCAAGCGGTCTCCGGGGTATTCAACTCAGAAAACACCTCAGGAAGTAAGGCTTAGGCGAAGGAAAACCGAAAATACCCCCTCCCATATTCAAGTTAAGTGTGATGCAGTATATAAAAAAAGCTTGGAGAACCTAGGATCGAACCAGCTGACAGTGCTAGCCTGAGATATGCAATACTCTTCTCAACTGTGGGAATGTTCCGTTTTTTTAGCCGATTCCAACTAGGTGATAGAGTTTTGGTTTTCTCAACTGGTGTCGAAAACGGGACCGAGTTCATCGAATATGTAGGCTGTGAGTCAGTTTTTTAAATCCACCGCGACCTTTGCAGATCTACTTATGAAATCCCTTGGGTATTTTAGCCTCTATTTTTTTCTGTTTCTTCTACCATGGCCTTGTAAGACCTTCACAGTGGCACAGCACATACAATGAGGTTTTCTCGTTCCCTTGAGAGGACCTTCATTAGGATTCTTCTGACAGACCTAGTTATGCTCATGTCTGATAGTCGACAATACTAGCACATACCATTATTCTTATGGTATTGCAATGGTAGTCAGACAAGTCAACTGTGAATTTGTCCATGGATTTTACCCTTCTTGTGATTTAGTTTGTATCCGGCTCTATGTGCATTCATAGATAAAGAGGGTGCTTTCGATAACACTTCACATGGCTCCATCATCGGATCACTGGAGGAAAGGAATATAAACACCTCACCAATCAGATGTATACATGCCATGGTGAAAAGTTGAATCATTGAAGCTGCTCTCGGAGAGGAAACAGCTAGAATGACAGCGATGAAAGGTTGTTTCCAAGGCAGGGTTCTATCGACTTTGATGTGGTTTTTGACCGTGCATAATCTGATAGTAAAGCTACATGAATCTGGAATAACCACTCAAAGTTACGCCAATGACCTTGTCGTCACTATTAGGGGCAAACATGAAGGGATAATATCGAATCGCTTGCAGACAGCCCTAAGCATAATCAGAAGCTGGTGCGCAAAGGTGGGGCTGAATGTAAAACCTAGCAAAACAATGAAGGAAGCGGCAATTAGTGCCTTCAGACTGAACCAGATATCAAACTTGGAAGCTGGAAATCTGAATAGGCATCTGAAGATTCTGGAAAATATTCCCCTAGAATCCAGATACAAGCCATCAGTTAATATGCCAGCTAGTCACGACAGTGCATTCTTAAGAGGTCATAATCAACAACCAAACATGCACAACGAACGGGCCTCAACTGAAAAGGGATGCATCAGTTTGGTATACTCATGGTTCAAGATGGACGAAAGGGCTGGAGTGGAAGTAACGCGTCCTAGCTTTAGTTTCTCAAAACCACTAGACAAAGCCCCAACAATTGTTCAAGCAGAAATCCATGCTATATAAATTTGCGCCAAAAACCCCTTGCATGAGGCTCCAGGGGGTCGAAAATCTATATCCTATCAGATTGCCAAACAGCACGAAAAGCTCTAAAGTCACACACTTGTGAGTCTAGACTGACTTGACTCTGCAAACTTTCCCTTAGACAACTGGCTACGAATAATCAGGTCACTTTGATGTGGATGCCGGGTCACAAGGCAATGAGGAAGCAGACAGCCTTGCCAAGGAAACACTCAATTTCCTGGCCCACTGGAATAAGGTTTCAGGACAAAGACAAGCGGAAAGGCTTCTGAGCTTATCACCAAAAAAAGCTAAACAGCTTCTCGAGTTGGACAAGGAAGATTTGAAACTGGTAACTGCTCGTCGGACATTGTCCTCTGAGGTATCATTTAAAAAAAAAAAATGACAGTTAACTGTGTCGTTACTGCGAGAAATTCGCTGGAACTGAAGAACACCTACTTTGCGACTGCCAAGCGGTGTTTTGCAAAATGTTCAAGTTTCCCGACGGGGTTTCATTAACCTCCCTCGAATATCAGGAACTTAGCTCCTAGGAAACTGATACACTTCGCAAGGAGTCTCGGTTTTGAATAGATGCAGGATAATGTACAAAAGATTTTATAGGTAGAGGTGCGGAGAGGCTGAAGAGCCATATCGAGCACCTTACAATCTAGCTTGTATCCACTCATTTATTGATGTATTTATACTCGCTTTCCAGATTTTTCAGAAGGGTATGGGCTCACTAGAGCTTTTGTCGCCCCCTTTCCGGGCTGATATGTCAGTCGCCTCATTTCCAATGCGATAAAGGTGTCCCAAAGGAGTATAGGATTGACTTGCTGTGCATTGAGCACTATGGCTGCTTGACTGTCAGAATAGGTGAAAATGGTTTTATTTTTGACCTTTCGCGTATCCCCGCAGTGTTATATGACCGCTGCCGCTGCCTATGCCTGGAATACAGTTGGATTATTGGGATTTTGATCTTACCGTTTGCCACAGCTCTAACGCCTCCTTTTGACTTTGAGCAGAGTCTAAAACAGCCCTGTCCCGTTTCAACGGGTGTGCCCCTTTCCTAATTCTTACTGCTTCAAGAGTTATTTCTTGGAAGCATATAAACCACTGACATCCCTAGGATTGAATCTCGTATAGCCCGTGTGTTCGGCTCATCAAGGTTTGCTCCTGCATCAGACTGTGAGTTACGGACCTTGTTCTTCCAAGGATAAAGATATGTCGTGGTGGCAGAGTGAAGCTTCTAAGGCTGCAGTCTGATACGTTTGCATAGCTCCACCGACACTCAGGCATACCAGTCTTTGATAACTTGATATCTAATTGCTTCCATCTGATGTACATAATCATGAGGGCAGCAGCCTATCCCTGCTTTTACAAGGTCGTGGACCATGCAAAGGTAGGTATTCAAACTCCCAATGATATGCTCCATCCAGAACCATTCTATTATTATTAATGATTATTTAATTATCATAATTATTGATTATTTAATCAACATTATTATTCAAATCAGTAATTAATATGGGATTTTTTTACTTTTCATTATGATTCTCACTAATTTCATGATGATTCACTGGACCTGAACATCTGCGGCACACCTCTTGAACATAGTACATCCTCCAAATTCTTAGGTATAATAATCGACAACGATCTTAGCTTTAAATCACATTGCAATAATCTGACTAGCTCTCTACACTCCAAATGCTACCAAATTAGAATCCTCAAACGCGTTTTGGACAAACCTAGTTTGCTCCTATTTTATCACGCCCAGGTACAATCAAGAATTTGCTACGCAATCACAATATGGGGGAGCTCCCCAGCAGCGAAAAACGTATTCATCGCACAAAAGCGAATAATACGTTGCCTTGCAAACGTCTCCCAGCAGACGTCATGTCGAGATCTTTTTAAGAAACTTGGAATTCTACCACTCCCTGGTCTTTTTATCTTAGAAGTCATAACATATATTCACGCGAATAAAAAAACGTTTCCCACAAACAACCAATATCACAATTATAATACGAGAAAAAAAAACGACTTCCATTTACCACCCTCACATCTCACCATTTCTCAAAAATCACTGAACGTGATAGGACTGAGATTATACAATGTACTTCCAAATGAGCTGAAAGTAATAGAACAGACGCATATTTTCAGAAAAAAATCAAAGCATTTTTATTGGGCATTACTCCATACAACCTTGATGAATATTTTGAATATTTTTAATGTTTTTTTTTATTTTATTGTTATAACAAACATTTTACCTGAAATATGTTCACATTTATAATTGTTCAGATATTTATAATATTTTTATCGATTTTGTGAGTTGATATCGTTGATGTGTGTCTCATTTTATCTATATCCAACTATGTATTGTATTTTATGAATAACTTTATTTATACATGTACTTTGTTTTGACTCGTCCTATAGCTTTATGAGCTCGCATTTGGATCAATAAACTATCTATCTATCTAATCAGGTTCCAAAATGTTTAACTGCGCATTTCATATTACTATTTGAAATTCTCACTTTTTCAGAAAATCATAAACGATGAATGAAAATACAATAAAACTGCAACTCAGAAATAAGCTTTAGTCACTATCTTCCACCTTTCAAGATAACCTCTAGAAGCGTTTTCATGTTGAAAAGGGAAACATTCCCAATTAAATAGCGAATAGAAAGATTTTTCTGTGAATTGAAAAATTCACGATAAACATGAAGTTACTTTTTGTGAATATCTAACAGAAAACAATTACTTTCCTGGCTAAAGCCACGCTGGACATTGAACTACTTCTGATAGATATTTTGGAAGGACCCTAACTCAAAAGAACAAAATGTATTTTTATTCAGTTTGTTATTTCATTTTCTATTCCAGTCTTAATTAAGAACTCAATAGATGAATGAGACAAAGAAAAATGTTATCCAAGAAGGAGTTTTTACCAGTTTAGTTCAGTGTTTAGGTAGTTGTTTTCTGTTAGATATTCACAAAAAGTAACATCGTGGATTTTTCAATTCACAGAAAAATATTTCTATTTACTATTCAATTGAGAGTGTTTTCCTTTTCAACATTAAAGAATACGTATATAGAAAATAATTCGGCATATATAATTTAAATGTCATTAAGGTGTAGCTTGAGAAAATATTCGATAGAAACAGCATAGGTTCCTAATCTGAATAAAATTTTTTACGTGTTTTATAGGTCCAATTTTCCATAGTTTGGAAAACGAATTGATAGAAAAAAACGATACTTGTACATATTTTGTTAATCATGAAATTATCATTGCCAAAAGGCTGACAAAATCTTTTATACAATATTAACCATTCCTGTGTCTTGTTGATTGGGGTCTCCCTAAAATAAAAAAAATTGCTCACGAAAACAAATTATTTGAATAAATATTCAGTATAAAAAAAACTAATGAATATGCTATTGACTGTATATCACAAAAACTCCCAATCAACACACACCAATATAAAAATAAAGTAACATGACAAAAGATATAAAGATAACAATTATAAAATAAAATTTGTATAAAGAAAAGAATGTTATGTACCTTTAGTAAATGCAGGGGTATGTGATGGCATGTTTTCTGGAAGAAGTAGATAACAGAAGTGTCAAAGTGGAAGTGCTCTTTGTTTAATAGTTGTGCTTGTTGAGTTCATTTCTTTATCCTGCTCCTTAAGGATGTTCAATTTGATGTTGATTTTATTTGTGTTTGGCAGACAACTGTCAGTCATGCAATGTAATTCGAAACCTCTAAAATGAAACTCTTTAAACTGAACAAAAAATTTTAATTGAAATCCACAATATATAGCTTAAAAATTGTCCATTAGACACTCTTAAATTCAGTTCTAACTCAACGATTCCCTCTTAGGCACAAACACCGGTTGTTTTTTTTTTCTGGAGATAAATGAGACAAGTTGTGAAAACCGAAAATCATACTATTCTTGCGTTTGCGTTTTGTAACGATTCGGGCATACGTATCTGGATATCTTGAAGGTCTGAATAATAATGGTCACTTGAAAGATAATAAAAATCATTGTTACTAGTTTTAAAAACATTATGACTACCCAAAAGTCGGTATAACAAAATTTAATTATCCATGAAAAAATCTACATAAATTTGCCAGATTCGAGATAAAGGAGCCTATTTATCAACTCGGAGCAAAGATACAAGCTATAATGCATCAGCTGCCAGAACTAGGAAAATAATGTCATCTCATCAGTTCCAACGACATGATCTTCTAGAAAACATCACACCTGTCCGGTAATTTATCCGAAAATACATCTATTGACTCATCTACGGCTACGCGTGCCTCTCAGTTTTTGAGAGACTTAATAAAAATAGACATTTTTACGTGTTGTTTACACAATTATAATTAGATAAACAGCATTTTTTATGCTTTCTTTATACGATATCGCCAAAATTTTCCTGATGAAATAAATACCACCTATGGTACTGTTGCAATGTTATACAGTATTAGATTTCAAAGATGCTTCAGTACAGACCGAAATAAGACTATGCAGCATATTTTCAAAATTTTCGCACTTTCGGAAATATTCGTGGTTCAAAGACAGGCATTGAAGAAGGTTATTCATTGATGTGAATACAGGAAATTGAAATTCATTTCGAATCATTCATTGCTATGAAGTTATTAAAGTTTTAAAAAATAGCAACATTTTCAATTTCTTATGAAGTTGAATGAAAACAAAAAATTATTTGATATTGAAATGGGACCGTTTCCAGATAGTGTGGTTTTTAATAAGAATATTGATATCTTCAATTCAATATGGAACAAATTTCCTAAGCAATTTAAAAAATATGAAATCTAGAAATGTAAGGATGGAAATTATTAGTGAATAATTTGTCTTAATTTTTCTTGAATGAGTATACATATATACTAGCCACTTCGTCAGCGTGAATTTTGTATTTATATTACTAATTAGTGTTTTAAAATTCTTTAGCGAATTTTTTATTTTTTTTCATCTTTTGTAAGGACACGGAGGTTTTTTGTGGGCTGGATATTCGTAAGCAAGCCACATATAGTTGCCCATGGAAAATCGTGTTTTTTCTAAATGTACACCAGCTTGATTTGTTTGAATATATGAACAGGATGTTCATAAAATCAGATGTGGAATCATCTGCGACTGAAAGATAAACTTAAGTCACTATCTTCCATCGTTCAAGATGTGAGGTTTTCATTCAATTGAAAATGTTTCCTTTTCTACACCAGGTTCCTTAAGGTCTGTCCCTGAGCTTTATTAAATTGCCATCGAAAATGCTATTTTCAGAGGAATTGCAGCCTCTTGAATTGAAACGGCATATACATTGGTATTATTGGAAAGCGTGGAATTAACAAACTGCCCACTGTGGTTTCGGATCCCACTATAAAAGGTAAAGGGCCCCCGTGATCTTAATTCCCCCGTTTTAACTCATAACAAAGGTTTTTAATAACCATAATAATCGCTTTTAAATATATCGTCGTTGTGTAATTTGTAGCCGTGTGTCGTTGCACAGTGCGAGGTGCATCAAAATTACGCAGTGGAGGATTTTTGTAATGACGAAATTATTTTTTTCTTGGATAAATATTTTATTAGAATAAATCCATATAATATCGCGGATTTTTTTGAGGCCGATATTTCCACCATACATTGTTTTCACATATAACAGTTTAGCCAAAGCACGCGTAGATTTTTTTCCTTCATTGACAAACACCTTTCCTCATAAAAATTCAGGATGTAAAGTAGCCTATGTCCTTCTCCAGATCCCAGTCTAACTCTTTGCCAAATTTCATTACGATCGGTTCAGAGGTTTAATCGTGAAAACGTAACAAATAGACAGACAGAGTTACTTTTCGCATTCATAATAATAGCGTGATATATATCAAAATATACCACCTTTCAAAAAAAGGACTATTATGAGCCCGAATCAATATAAAACAGAAAAACCGCTGGAATGAGCTTTCTTAGTAATACTGTTTTTCAATAGTGCAGTCTGTTATACCAGTAACATCGCAAACTATTCAAAAGAGACTATTATGGGTCCCTTCACAACTTCTGATATTACAAACATTTTCCAATTCCATCAACATTCTATAACAAAATAGAAATTCCATCCTGAATTCTTATCATATTTTTTTCCTTAGAGTTTTCCAATGTGATTTCAACTGAAAGATCCCTCGAAAGATTGCCATTCATGTCGATGACGTAACTACTTTCATTTTATGGCGATTTCCCAGAGTATGATCATTCATTTTTCCAAAATATCTGCTTTCTCGTGGCTCCACCAATTTTGGTACACTGTCCCTCATTGACTTCAAGCCGGTTATGAAGTTTCTTTGGAAAGTATATGGATTCTTCGATTCAACTATTTCTTGGACCTCTGAGAGCTTCTAAAATCTTGGAATTTTTTTTTCCTTTATACTGGGAAAGGAAGAAAACTGCAGGATTCTAGAGCTCTCAGAGGTCCAAGAAATCCGAAGGGGCCACAATGAGAGCATTTCTACCAAGTCGTTTCAATTTGAAATGTAGTACCCATATTCAAAGAAATTAGATTACTAGTATTGAATGATCTCCTAAAAATGTATTGTAACGAACTGAAAGTATTTTTTGCAAATTGGCATGTTTTTGTTAATTACGGTCTATCTATCCAATAATCTGATATCAAGAAACGAATTGGAAAAAATTGCTACACTTTCTCATATAATTATACTGCTCTCACTTCAAAATCATTAGTTGTATTTTTTATATTCTGACTTCTATTATTAACATTAATATTTCCGGGATTTATAAACATCACTATCATGTTCATAAGGTTGGCTGATTAGTCTTCATTGCCATGTTATTTCGGGTGATCAGAATGTCAAGCTATTAAAAAAAACTATGCAGAGCGGGTGAGAAGAGTTCACCAATTCGTCATTACTCAAAATGAAGATCTAAAATTGAGTGAAGCTATGAGGTCATGATCTACATGATCTCATGGATACATTCCTGAGGTAATTATACAGGGTGAGCCAGAAGTGCCAACTTTCCTGTTTTAAATGATAACTTTTATATTTTTATGAGACTTTCAACTTAAATTTCAAATATGTAGGGTTTGATAAGAAAATATCGATATCCTTTTGATATTTTATGAGGCACTCTAATACCTAAGTGAATATGTAGGCATAAAGGCCCATACCAATATGTCCAAGGAATTTTTTATCCGATAATTATCTGTAGTTGAGAAATGTTCATTTATTTAATCACCTTTTTTTGTTTAAAAGGAATTTGGACTTCCAAGGAACCAAAAGTAAAATTATAGATTGAAAAACAAAAATTTTAATTTTTTTAAAATATAAGAATAAAGTCATTGACCAAAAAAATTAACTTCAATGTAAAAAGCGTGGGGGGCTCGATTCAGTTGTCTTAAATTTTGTATCGCTAGGTATTCATAAAAGTGGAGTCATTATGAAAAGTAAGTATAGAGCACCCCAACGCTTTTTTAAACTTTAAGTAAATTTTTTGGTCAATGACATTAGTCTCATTATTTTTACCTTTAAGTCCATGTTGCTAGAAAAGCGAGTTTTTGAACTTTCCAACTACGGGAGAAAACTCATCGAATAATTCATCCACACGAGAAGTTTTTACTAACTTTTGGTGAAAGTTGACTGTAGGGGCTGTCGATATGGCTCTTCAGTCTCTCCGTACCCCAACCTATAAAGTCTTGTACATAACTTCTGGTGAAAGTACCAAGATTATACCAGGGAATTCGCCAAATCTTTGAAAAGTAAATTAGGCATTTTCACCATCGAATTCACCAAATCTTGGCAATGTGAATTAGACATTTTCTTTTTCTAACGATTTTGGTGAGAATAACAGGTCATGAAATTATTGTATTGTAATAAATTCTTAACGTGCACCATTTCAAATGATTTGAAATCTGAAAAAGGGGAAAATTAATTTAAAAAATTCCGTTACACAGCGTGTGTAAAATGTTGAGAATTTGAAAATCCCAGAATTTTAGATATTTTCTTCAAATTATTCTTTTGAGTTTCCCTCAAGGATTGTTTCAGTCAGTCTGGAGAATAAGATATCCCAACCACAGACAAGTCTCGGATTTTTTTTTAGAATACTCACTTCATGGTTGGATCTACAGTGTGACCCATTTTTAATGGAAACACCCCCCTAAAATTTGAAGTTGTAAACAGATTTTAATATTTTTTTTTTGAAATGTCAAATTTCTAAATGGTCTACCTTGGGACAAAATTTGAAATGTTTATTCAAATTTTCAAGGCATACTACGATATTTTTTCT
Organism: Gonioctena quinquepunctata; assembly: GCA_018342105.1. Classification (NCBI taxonomy): domain Eukaryota; kingdom Metazoa; phylum Arthropoda; class Insecta; order Coleoptera; family Chrysomelidae; genus Gonioctena; species Gonioctena quinquepunctata. The sequence goes on along the minus strand of JAFIRS010002252.1, from coordinate 207,153 downwards.
TAGTCGAAAATCGAGATTTTTTATTAGTGATTTTTTTATTGGAAAAATCACTACGCCACTGGATTCACAGTGCCTCTAAACAGATGTGACCAAAATTTCATGAAAACATATTCATTAATAACAAAGTTATGACAACTCAAAAATTCGAACACACACACAAAAAACACCCTATATCAACAGATATAGCCATGAGAATATTTTTTTTTATGATTTCAACAATAAAGTGCCGCCAGATGAAAAAAAAAACAAATAGCGTGAATTTTTTTAATGAAAATAACGGAATCACATTCAAGTTTTCACGCAAATTAACTAAAACTAAGACCTAATTGATTTTTCAATTTAAATCTCAGTTGCCATGGAAATAATATTACAGTTTGACACTTGTGAAAGATTTAAATGTACTATTGTCAACAATATTCACCTTACAATTCTTCGAATTATTTTGTGTCATGGCTGCAAGATTGAGCGTAAGAGAGAAAATTGAAATGGTACGCCTTTCGGGAGATGACGTTAGAAGTGCTAGAGAGGTTTGTAGAGTATTTAATGAGAGACATCCAGATCGTCTTAGTATTAGCTGCGGTACGGTAAATAAAATAAATAAAATATTCAATGAAACTGGTGCAGTATCAAAAATGATGTTGAAAAGTAATCCTGTACAAAGACGAAACAGGAATGACAGGAATGACAGGAATGATCGAATCATTTTAGATTATTTCGGAAATAATCCTAATGCCAGTATAAGAAATGCCACCTTAGATTTGAATATTCCACGAGAAACTATTCGGAGATGTCTCAAGGCGAAGAATATTAAACCTTTCAAGCCAAAATTTTACATACACTGCAAAAGGCGACGAAGCAAGACGTCTGGCATATTGTTTATGGGCCAAGGGAGTATTTAAACAATATAAATTTCCTACAAAATATTTTATATACCGACGAAGCCACTTTCACTACAAATGGGTAGTATCATCACAGAATTGTCGCTATTGGGCAGCGAATAATCCTAACTGGGTAATAAACTGTAAAGCCAGTATTCCCAAAAATCAACGTCTGGTGTGGGATATTGAACGAACGAATTATTGGTCCTTTCTTTTTGAGGAAAACATTAATGCGCAGAGGTTTCTAGAATTTTAAACACAGAGTTTCGGGATGCTATTCACGAGCTGCCAATCAATTAACGATCAAATTTAATTGTCCAGTTAGATGGGTGTTCAGTTCATTATGCCAGAGCTGTGAGGCAATGGCTTAACGATCATTTTCCAAACCGATGGATAGGCCGTGGTAGTCCGTTTATAGAGTGGCCACCCAGATCTCCAGACCTCACAGTTTTGGACTTTTTTCTCTGGGGACTTCTCACACAAAAGGTTTACAAAAACCGCTCAAGAGATAGAAATGAACTTTGTGCAAGAATTCGACAGGTATGTGCAGATATTAGCCGACAAGAACTAAGGAACGTAATCAGAAACATTCGTAAGCGCTACGACAAATGTATCGAAATACGTGGTGGATTAGTAGAGGCTACTAGAATATGAGTTCGAATTAATTGTTGCACTGAATCGAAACATTTCAATAATTAGTTTTCATAGTTACGTTAATTAAAATTTTTTCCTTCATTATTAGTTGAATTGTGTGAATGTAATTCCGTTATTTTCATTAAAAAAATTTACGCTATTTGTTTTTTTTTCATCTGGCGGCACTTATTGTTGAAATCATAAAAAAATATTCTCATGGCTATATCTGTTGATATAGGGTGTTTTTTGTGACTGTTAGCTGTGTGAATTTTCGAATTTTTTAGTTGTCATAACTTTGTTATTAATGAATCTTTTTTCATGAAATTTTGGTCACACCTGTTTAGAGGCACTCTGAATCCAGAAAAAATATCGTAGAATGCCCTGAAAAATTGGAATAAACATTTCAAATTTTGTCCCAAGGTAGACCTTTTAGTACTTGACATTTCAAAAAAAAAATATTGAAATCTGTTTACAACTTCAAATTTTAGGGGGGTGTATCCATTAAAAATGGGTCACACTGTATATATACTGTAGCGTTCATAATATCATTTTATTAGGTCATCTTTTTGTCAACGGCAAGACAACATGAATTTCATTTCGTTTAAAAAAAAAACAATTTGATTTCAGGCCTCTTCCATCATTCATACTAACTAATGGTTATACTCGAATATCACCGAATATATAAAAGATCTCCATGATCATTGAATTCTATGTATTCCACGAGAAAATGGCAATATGAATTCGATAACATATATTATATAGATTTTTAATTTATTATTTACCATCAAATAATGATCAAATTTTGTTCGCTATATTTTTATAATTGCGCCACAACAAATAATTGCAATGTTAAGTTGATCAGTTAACATACTACTTCTTGGCGCCCAAACGTATGGTTATTGCTATCCTCATTCAACACACGACTTTCCAGTTATTAGAAAAAGGGATGCTCATCGCCAATGTGGCTCTTTTGATAAAACATGTATTTAGTGAACTCTCGACCCACTCCGAAGAGTTATAGGCACGTTTCATTGCAATCGCGTAATTTAACATCTCATAGCTCTACCTCAAATTTTAAATATCCACCCTGTAAGTAATAATGAAATTGTGGACTATTTCCATACATCGCTGACACCTAAGACAACTAAGGGACAGGTTGCAAACCATAAACTAAACATAGAAAGTTTAGTCCAAACAAAAGAACACACTTCCACTTTGCCACTTGTTCGATAAGGAATGGAAACGAAACAATCATCCCAAGAAGGTATCGGGTAACAAACACCCGGTGGTTCCTCAAAATGCCAACACATACCCCTGGCTTCCATTCTTCAGTTCTTGGATGGTCACTTCATTGGCGTCGGTGCTCTCCCTTCTCTGCTGCTTGGTGGTTTTTTTCACCTTCTTCGTCTTTTTTTCGGTGATGGTGAAGTTCGATGAAATCTCGACGTCTCCCATGGTCGCAGAAAATGAAAAAACACACTAACACACCGTTCTGGAAGAGATACACGACTGAATTCTTACTCAAACTTGAGAGAATTGCCTCGAGAGTCCGGGATTCATTTTCGGTATTTTTAGAAAATCCAAAACTTGGTGTCGGGTGCAATCCTGTCTTTCTGTTACATTCCGTTAGGTGGGCCGATTCGAAGGGCGTACGATGTTGTTTTTTCCGGAGCCGAATTCGATGAAAAAGAAGGTGTGGTATAGTAATATCATTATGTAGTAATCCTAGTTTTTCATACATAAATGTGGACTTTATTATAGTACGTTCTGTTTACTTTAATCCTGTATGTGTCAACGTAAATATCGTATGTAGGGTGACAAGTACACTGCGTTCTTTATGATCTATTTTGTCTCCTTTCATTGCTATGCGGTTGAGGATTCCTCGACGTTTGTAGCTGATTTTCTAGTCCTAATCTTCTCAGGAAGTTGACCTTCATAAAAAACATCATTGGTTTTCGGAGAGAGCAAGTAGAGAAAACTTGTCAAAGTTCAAAAAGATACATAGGTGTATTCATTATCTCTCACAGCTGAATATGTCAGCTGTTTTTACATTGACACATACTGCATTAGTATATGTATAATTAGTAGTCGCTGGACCACCCCAGTTTAGATTCTGAATCCATCCGTAAGGCCCCACCTGGCAAAGAGTAGTTTATTTATATTGGCGATAGAAAATAAGCGATACGCCCCCTACCGGCCTACTTAAGAACTCGATCACGGACACAGTTTGTTTACAAATATTTCCCGTCGTTTTGGATGTGCCATAATTTGCGATTGATTGAGGAGCTGACTTCATTCTGCCAAATAACGTCGAATTTTTCCATACTCTTGGATTTCTAGTTCCTGTACGTGAGTTTTTTTCTGATCATAGTCTCTGCCGAACATGGGGAAATACAACTCATGTTGTTCAGTTTTTCATTTCTTTCAGCACAGCTTTATATTTCTCTTGCACAATGTTTCTGGGTGTCCCAAACACAATTTATCGTTTGAAATCAGTATCGAAGAAATCCTTCAAACCAAGTTTCATCTTAATAAATAATAGTTTAAAGAAACTAAAAAACACGCTTTTTTAAACTATTATTTTCATTATTTTTTTGCAAATTAAAAAATGGAATAATCTTATCAAATTAGGTAATTATAATCTCCGACCCCAGAAACCCCCACATACCAATTTTGAATATAATCAGACCATAATCACAAAACTCGGCCGCCATTTTAAAGCCGCCATCTTGAATTTTCCAATTTTTACAAGAGAATCATAATATTCGACCCCAAAAACCCCCACATACCAATTTTGAATAGAATCAGACCATAATCACAAAACTCGTCCACCATTTTGGAGCCGCCATCTTGAATTTTCAATTTTGACAAAAGAATCATAATCTCCGACCACAAAAACTCTCAGATACCAATTTTGAAGCGAATCGGACCATAATCACAAAACTCGTACGCCATATTGGAGCCGCCATTTTGTTTTTTTTTTCACACAAAAATTTATTAATGTATTGTCACCGGAATTATGTACACCTGCCAAATTTCAAATCATTCGGTCGTCTGGAAGTGGTCAAAATCGCGCCCAAAGGAGTCGGTTACAAACAAACAAACATATAAGTGAAGCTAATTTAAAGCGTGTAAAAATAACCTCAAACTTTAACAAACAACAAGCATTAAAAACTAATCGGAGATAAAATACTTCCAAATCACTTTACCAGAACGTTATTTCAAATCTTTAAATTGGAACACAATTACTTTTCACTGGAAGAAACAGCTAGTTTTAACAAATAGTTTGAAAATAGATGAAGCGGTAACCAAAACTCCATATAAACCCGTGCAATCTCGAAAACACTTACCCGTGATTCTCAGTTCCTCGTCTTCCGATAGTTGGCGCTGAGATCTTATTTTCTATCGCCAATAGGGTGTTTAGTAAATATACGGTAATCATTCGAAGGCGATTCCCTGGGTAATTTGAAGAAAATTGTGTGCTTTGATGGTTTTCGGAAAGCCGGTTTGTTTCGGAGATATATATGTATATATCAATCAATAAATCATTGTATTTTATGAATGGTAGTAGTAACATAGAGAAATAGCTAAAATTGAGTAGAGTAGATACATGGAATAAACAAAAGCCCTACAAAAGATAATCTTGTCCGTATATATCTTATATCTTTGAACGAGCAATCCTTGAATATATATATATATATTTCGGCTATCTCGGAAACGGCTCTAACGATTTGGATGACATTTTGTATTTAGATAGGGTTTCGCTTTTTAAGTTTATCTATATAGGCGTCTTTCCTGAAAAAACGCGATATTACCCAACACAAATATTTATTAAGAATCGGTATGTAGAGCGCTATCTCGTAAATTTTTGAGATACTCGCATTGTTGCTAATCGACCCTACTGGTACTTCTAAACTTTGTGAGATGGCGCTATAAGACATTGTCCGAATACGAATGTTAGAGTTTTTCTTTGGTTAATCCAAGTGACTCATACGGTTTATTTAAAATGTGTATTTGTAGCCAAGCTATGCACTAGGTAAGATCAAAATATTCATATTTGATTCGTATCTAAATGAGCATCTCCTCCGAAAAAACACGATTTTACAGGAAAAAAAACCCCGAGCAAAGCCCAGTTACTTAAAGTTAATTTTCGATGATATCCAATTAGGGAACTCATCTGAGTTCATTTGATTTACATAAATTTGCTGCTTTCTGAAAGTAAGTAGAAGATATATTATACATTATGTTAAATATTTTATACAAGATTTAGTAATAAGTAACTGATCATGAATACCTTACACACATACTAAATTGAGAACATGAATTACATAAGTTACATATATATATATATATATATATATATTTATTTATATATATATATATATATATATATATTATGTGGATTCTTGAACCTTCGGAGTATGTTTTGTTTGGTGATTCTTGGGGTTCGTAATGAATATCGCTATATATTTAGAACATTTTTATTTTTTTTCCTTTATTTGTATAGTGAAATACTGGCTAACGTTTCGACGGGGGTTCCCTTGTCTTCTTCAGAGCATATCATGGATTCTTTATATAAATTGTTATGTTAGGAAATGTTTATAAAATAATGAAAATGATAATTTATTATTATTATCAGGTATTTAAGTTATTCGTGATTCATGCTATGTTTGTTTTACAATTTATCCATACTTTTTACTGTTCTAAAATCTTATAACATGTTCTAGTCAACGCATATGTATCAGTCCTGAAGTATCTCTATTGTCATGAGTATGTTACCAACAATACATTCAAATTGCACAAACAAAAAAATAATATGGAAATTTAAATTCATGAAAAAACTTTGGATCTCAAGTAGATGAAATGGTATACAAGTTGGAACGTCCTGTATGGTAAATCATATCAGGAGGAATCCCAACAGCGAGATGTCAGAAACAATGTGAGGAAAATAATGAAATATAAAAATTATGAAAACGGAAAATGTCAAATATAATTTTATCCAAATTTTACATAAATATAAGGTTAGAATTAGATATTGTAATAAAATCATTAGAATAAGTTAAATACAAAAATCAGACAGAAGTGGCAATAAATTTTAAAATTTGTGAAAATAAACAAAATGTGTGTGTTGCCAAGAGAAAAGCTTGAAGACGAAAAATTGATGCAGAAAACTAAACCACGTAACAATTTTGGAAGAAAAATTATAACAAAATACAAGGAAAAAATCGAGCAAAACTATCTTCAAACGTTATATAACTAATTCAGATACCAATGGGAGAACAAACGAATAAAAAAAATCCTCTCATAGGTTATAGGTGAACAGAACAAAAAATATCCAGGAACAAAAGGGGGCTTTTTGCTGTGTAGCTGTATTTTCCAGTGAGCACGAACACCTCCAAGAGGCAGGAGAACACCATAAAGGAAGAATTGCAAGGTATTTCAAAAGCTGAACTGAATAAAGTGCAACGTATCAGGTCCAGAAACTCATATTGGTTATCTGATCACTTGTGTCCTTTCTTTTGAACATTTATTGGTTTTTCGATTCTCACAGACTTTTCATAACATTCAAACGTTCATTTAACAAGTACTTATCACACACGAACAAGTTTTCACCATTTCATATTACTGTTTTAGTTAGATAAGTTAGATTTCGCAGAGTAGGTCAGTTTTAAGGATTTATTTCAATAAAAACAACTATTTGACGATTTTTCTGCATTCTGTGTTTATCTATTGAACATCTAACCATAATCTTCCCACAAAATAGCACGTTGACATCAAGCAGCGCACCAAGTTGGCACTACTGAATCCTGTCACTGAGAATAGAGATGACTCATACTCCATAGACGTACCGACTGAGCTGGGATAAGGTAAAAAGAGTGTTGAAGAAGGGTAAGACAACATAGACGAAGTTTCATTACTGTTATGATAGGTATTTATTTTCAAAATTATTAAATAAATAAGGAAATTAATGAAATAAATCTACCATAATATAAATATAAATAAAGCAACTATCACAACTATATATATATATATATATATATATATATAACATGCAGGCGCGGATCCAGGATCTCGTTCGGGGAGGGGAGGGAGACTTTTGTGTTATAACTCATCTTCCAGATTTTTTTTTCTAAAGATATAGAAACCAATAGTGCAGTTGCTGTCGAAAAACGTAGTTGAATATGAATAGTGCTCTGTCTTTAGAAATATGAAATTTAATTTGAAGTAATGTAGATATATTAATTATATTATGGAAGTTATTCCTAACTTAAATAACAAATTCCAATCTCTTCTTACGGCAAGTCTCTGCAAATCTTGTAATAACTTTCTCGGTATCAATACGAATATGTCTTTGGATGTGCACAAGGGCAAGACGGAGAAGGCGGTATTCTGTCATGGTTGATCTTATATATGTTTCCAGACGCCGCAGCGATGAGAATGACCTCTCAACAGATGCATTTGTCACCGGAAGCGTTGCAAGTACTAGTACAAATTCATGTATTAAATAAAATACATCCTTATCGCACCTAGCTAATATATCCATAGCAGTTATAGGAAGCTCTTTATGCCGTTCCTCTTCGTGAATCCATTTCTCTCGCCATAGTATCAAATTCATCTTCAGGAGAAGCAATGTTCTAATCAAAATTTTAAAATTGGTTAAAAAAAGTGCTTTGGTCGTGAGTCAGGGAGGGGGGGCAATTGCACGCTTTTCCCCCTCAGAATATGCGCCTGCTATCATGCCATTCTACGACTGTTTTAATTCTGACAGTTTTTTTCGAAGAGATGTGGAAAGTGACCTTACTGTGAGTGTTATTCATAAGGTAACAATAGCAATAATCCATTTTCAAGTACAAATGTTCAAATTTCTTAAACTCACTTCTTCCCATCCAATAGGCCTATTAATAGGGACGCCTATGGCTGACGAAAATATATTGAAAACTACTTGACACTATAAATTTTCGCTTGGTGAATTCAAGATGTAGTTATGCCAGTTATTCAATATATTAGTTGTTTTCTTTATGTCAGATGTTTGGTTACATTGAATATTATGAGAAACTTGGTGTAGGTGTTCAGACATATTATATTGAAAAATGAAAATAGAAGAGCACTTGAAAATCTTATACATTATATCGAGTTATCGAAGAAGTAATAATTATGAAACCTCGCACGTTTAATTGATGCCAGTCGATGTCAAAAACACTTTGTGATGAATATGCATCGAGGTTAAAATTTTTTTCAATTTATTTAATTCTCGATAAATAATAGTTCATCTTATGAAACCCAAAACAACAACAGAGATTATCGAAATTGCAAGTAATTTCAATCAATTATCTAAAGAAAGTTATTAGAAATTTTGTCTGAATATTTTTGTGATTTTTGGTTAATACATTTTTTTATATTATTATTGTACTCAATTATGTGTATTACACAAAAAGAAAGAAAAACCCTCGCATTTTTCTTTAAATAATGAAGACTCGCTGTCATACAATCAAAAAATTGCCCGTGCCCCTTTATTACACTTACTCACTTCACACCTATATGCGCATTTCGATAACAATGTTTTCATCATTCAGTGTAGTTAACCTGTAACGAAGCATTTTTTTCAAGTTCCGTTACTAAGAACGGCTAACCAAAAGTTTGTAGTAACTTTGGTACGTCCCTGCCTTTTTGGGGGTTTAACATTGATTATGGATTGGCAACAAAATTATGACCCGTTTAGAAAATAAGTGTAAATATACAAAGCTACTGGCTCGATCACAAAACCGAGCAAAAGAAAGTGCTGATGCCTTTTTGCACCGTTCAAAAAGACTAAAAGACTTTTCTGACTGTTTTTACTATGATGGTGGAAAGACGTGAATTTATATAAGTAAGAAACGTAGTATGCTTTTCATAAGGGAACAAAAAAAATAAGCAACTTTTTGGTCCAGTTCTTATGTGAATCAGACAAAAGAGGGTCTTTCTTCAAACGGTTTTTGTCCTGTTCCTTTTAAATCCGGCAGATATAAAATCCGAGATTTAATTAGGATCGCTCTATTTTACTTCCTTGCTGAGCAAGTGCTCTTTACCTCCCGTCCGGGAGCAAGCCAGTTTGGTTTCCGTTTCGAGAACAAGTTTTTATATTCTCCAGAATAAGTAAATGAAATCGTTCTGCGACCGTCAAAGAAAATAGTTTTCCGTAAAGCATAAATATTCTTGCAAAAGCTTTGTTTAAGTAGTGAGGTAACCGTAAGTGAAACATTGTGTAGAAACCTTTGATAATTTGTTGATTTAATTCATTAAAACACCTGTATAACCCAAATTTCCCACTGTATTTGATAGCAGTTTAAGTTTATCAGTTTGGCGAAACTCCTGTTGTGTAGAAACAATTGTTGATTTGATTGTGCCATCAAGACACCTTGCCCTGTTGTATATAATTTCCCCACTGTATTTGATAACAGTTTGGCGAAACGCCTATTTGATTTCATTTCGTGCATTGTGAATATTGCATTAAAAGTACGACTCCGTGTTGAAATAATTGAATCAAACAAGTGTAAAATATCCCAGTCCGTGACTTTCTCGATAAATCAAGTTATGCATTATTTGTTATTTCGGATTGATTTATGTCGTGAGGTATTTTCGTAATAATTACTGGAAATTTTCACTTTCGGCTGTTACAGGTAATTAGAGTGTAGAATAATTCATATAAGTTTGGTATTGCATTGTTCGTAGTATACAAACTGATGTATCACATCTAACTCGTTGTTCTTGTGTGCTGAGACCCATTAACATGAGCTCGGTGATTTGCGGTTGTCCATCAAAACTCTGGGTTTAAGCCCGGGTTGAGATTGGAGTATTATTTTTTTTCGTAAGTATGTCAGTTTTCACAGAAGCTGAAGCTCTGGCAATCGTCGGGAAAATAATTCAGAATATAAATTATCCTCCCGATACTTGTAAAATTGTTATATTGTGGTTAACTTTGAAAGCTTCTATGGAAAGTACCTTTACTTTTGCCAGCATATCAACTATAGAATCCGAACAGTGTTTAAATTAAGATAACGACAGTTCTGTCTGACTGTCTGTGCAATAAAAACCGAAATCCAGGCCCAAGGGCTGTAATTAAAGCCTAAAGACCTCCGCAGATTTCAATTAAGTCAAAAGACCAGACCCCTGGACATTCCGTATCTCCATCTGTTGCTACCCCTGGTGAGGGAAGTAAACCACTATAAAATCTGGCGCCCGAGAGTAAAATTCAGTTTAAAAATAATTTGAATAAGTGTATAGGCGTCATAAATAAAGTAACGATTTATAGGGAAAATAGCATTATTCCCGATCCTAGAAAAGCGCTATTACAAACCTACTGATAAAAACCAAAGCAAAACATAAAACGTTGAGATTCTAAAAATTTTTCAAGATTTTCGCAGCTTAATTCAACAGATTTTTGCTATACCGTTACTGTGTAACGAAGCATTTTTTTAGAGCTCCGTTACTAAGAACGGCTAAAGAACCTAAAATATTTCATTCCCCTGTTAGAAAATTAATGTACATACCCAAAGCTACTGGAATTCACGTCAACATCATGCATAAAATATAACGGAGTTTTTCTATATCTTATAAAAAGGGTGAAAAGCTCCGGTGATGGTTTTTGTAAAAGACCGGAAAGAAACCAAAATAGCGATTGGAAAAAACAATGTCATTTTTGAAACAGGCACGAAATCATCCTTCAGATTTCTGGTCCAATTTCGATTTATCGGACAAAAAACGCGCCTTTCTCAATGGGCTTTTTCGTCTAGTTTGGACATAAATTCGAGATCTATAAAAGGCACGATGAAGTTAGCATCGTGGTTTGTTCCTGTTGTTCTTCCGTAAGACTTGTTCCTGTCGTGCTACAAAGTCTGGTTGCAGTTAAGCGAGAGAAAAAGTGTAAAAGAGTGTCAAATAATTTCGAGGTCCAGAAGCGTTGAGGTATCCGTAAGTGGAAATTGTGAATAACTTGTATTTGAGCTTGGTTTCTCCATATGCTGAAGCACCCAAAGTTTATTATTTCTGCATTTATTATTATTACATTTGATTCAATTATTTGCCGGGAGTTTAAATATTATTGCTTGAATTATTATTATTTCATTTATTTAATTATCTGTCGTGGCATTTACATCTTGGTTCTGCAATAGTATTCTTTCTTTGAGGTAATTCGTTACCTGAGAAGTTAAATATATTTTCTGCATTATTATAATTTCCTTTATTCGAGCATTTGCCGAAAAGTTTAAGTTGGTCAGAAGACTACAGTTATATACCGTGAATGTAAATATCATTTCGATATTATTATATTAATAGGATTATACGTATATATTACCCCTATTTGAAGGTGGCCAAACCGATTTTGTTTAGATTTAAGCAAAAATAATTGTATATGAAAATTTTTGTGACAAATCGTATTGAGTACTTGAATATACCAGTTAATTTAATACATATTACACACTGTGTTTACATTGAAAAAAAAACCTTTTCTATTTCATATAAAGTATTGAAGTTACGCAACAGACGTATTTAGTCGAATTGTAAAAAAGAAATTTGTAAAGAAAAAACAAACAAAGACATTTCTGTCTGTCTGCCTCTTTGGGAGACATAAAAGCAATCGGCGTTCAGTATCCAAGAATTGTACTTAAAGCCTACATTATTTTGTAAAGATTCAAAAAGTGTCAACATACCAGACCCCTGGACGTTACGTATCTCCATCTGTAGCTACCCTAGTGCGTGGAGAAAACCACTATAAAATCTGGCGCCCGAGATTTGAAATAGAGAAAGGAAAATATTTCCTGCCTAAAATTCTGGCGTCATAAATAACGTGACTTTCTAGGAGTTTGAGGGCTATTAAAACAGACCCTAGAAAAACACGTCACAACTGCTATAATCAATGTTGACGTTATGATAACGTTCATCATAAGTAATAACAGCTATAAGCTAATTGCAAACTGTCCAGGAAACACATGGTGATACAGGATGAAAATGAACCTTGAGCAATGATTGACATACAGCCGAGTGAGCACTTAAGAAGCCTGTCAATCTGATATACACACCAATGTACTCAGTTGGCATGAATCAATAGTATGAAGCACGAACTGTGTTTTTATTTCCTGTATCAAATTGAGAATTAGTTGCATTACATCAAATCATCAATGATCATTAACTGAAATGCTACGACCATATCCATACTATAGCGGAATAGTATATAATAATAATAAAAACTATATTGCTCCAACATAGTTTTTCATTCTCAAAAATTGCAGGGAATTGGACAGAAAAACAACTTTTCTACGTCTTTGCTAACGTTTCGCGATTTATTTCCCGCTTCTACAGAGCTAAAATAATTGAAAGAGAAAACGATGCATTGTCACAATGCACATCAACAAGGAATAAGTACTATGTACCGTTAATTACGCCAGAGGTGAGTTTAGCCGTATTTACAGTTGATGTGGATTGTGTCAGTGTTTTGGTGAAATGTTATGATATTGTTGTCTCTTTCAACTATTTTAATTCTGAAGAAGCGAGAATTAATCGCGAAACGTTAGCAAAGACGTAGAACAGTTGTTTTTCTGTCCAATACCCAGCAATTTTTGCGAATAACTACGATTTGGATGCAATCAAAGTAATTTTACATAGTTTTTTACAATTTGATTTGGGGTGCAACATGTGGGCATATCGCTAAGCGATAGATAGATAGTTAGATATATAGTTTCATTTGACTACGTTACATAATACAATATGTTTGTAGCAAGTCATATTTGGCTTACGTCTAAAAATCACATAAAAATGTAGAAAATGTACAAAAAGTGTTAAAACTAACAAGCAAATAACATCGTTCACAAATATAAAAACTTTAAAAATCAAAGAGAAGTAGTGACATGTGTGATACCACAAAAATGTGTTCTGAAGTCATCGACAGAATAGAAGCAATGCCTCAACAAATATTTTTTTAATTTCCTCTTGAAAGTATTCAGACTGAGCTCTTTGAAATCTTGAGGCAAGATATTGTACAGAGAGTAATCTATGGAATTTTTTTGCGATAGGTGAAGACGAAATCGGTTCAATTTAATGTGGTGAGAGTTTCGTGTATTATGTTCGTGAATATGACATTGTTTCGTCAAGGATGATTTCTTCTTAAGCATTTCAATCAAAACATAATATAGGAATAAAGTTGGCAATGGCATAATCCTGAGTTTTTTGAAATTTTCTTGACAGTGGTCCCTGTATCCAATATTAGCCAGTATTCTCAATGCTTTTTTTTGCATCCTAAATATTTCAATGGAATGACATGAATTTTCCCAAAGTTGTACACCATAACTAATATGGGAGTGAAACAGTGAAAAATATGAGGTTTTTAATATATCTGCAATAGTGATGTTCTTCAATTGGCGAAGAACAAATAGAGAACCCAAGAGTTTTCTCTTCAGTTGGGAAATATGTGCAGACCAGTTGAGTCTATTATCTAATGTAATGCCCAGTAATTTAACTTTATTAGTTTCACAATTAGAGATGATTTGATTATTAGCAGAAATCTGGATGTATTGTGTCTTCTGACCATTCAATTTCAGCTCAATAGATGAAAACCACTGATTAGCACTATTAGTTACCACGTCGAGATGAGACTGTAACATATTATTTTTATCCGACAGAATGAAAGTGGTGTGGTCCGCAAAGAGGACCGATTTGATCGACATCATATCATTGCACAGGTTATTTACATAAATGACAAATAAGAGCGGGCCCAAAACGGATCCTTGCGGAACGCCATGCTTAATAGTTTGTAAGTTTGATAAGGTACCGTTGAGCATCACTGCTTGTTGACGATTAGAAAGATAGGTTCTTATTAAGTGAAGCGGAATACCTCTAACCCCGTAATAATTTAATTTTTCCAACAAAATTTCATGCGAGACGCAGTCGAACGCTTTCGATAGGTCACAAAGCATCAACGCAGAGTGATTGCCCTGCTCAAGTTCCTCAACCACGACGTCAAACACTGCATTTATTGTTAAGCGCGACTTTCTGAATCCATATTGGGAGTTGCTGAAAAAATTATTATTCTCAAAGTAGGCATAGAGCTGAATATTAATTATAATTTCAACCACTTTACTGAATATTGAAATAATACTTATTGGTCTGTAATTATCGATGGCTTTAGCATCGCCTTTTTTAAAAAGGGGCAGTATTTTAGAAAACTTGAAGATGTCTGGAAAAATACCAGTACATAAGATTAAATTGATCAGTTTAGTAAGAGGTTGGATTATTATAGACGATATCTTCCTGCCGATCCTTACAAGCTATATGCTACTAAAGATTTTCTACATATGATATAAATAAGATGAGTTGCAATAACATATGTTGGAATCAGTTAGTTAGTTATTTGGAGATGGAGTTCAATGAACCAAACTAAATTGAACAAACAAACAATAAAATAAACAAATGGCATAAATTAATTATGTTACTTCTGTCTACTGGATATTGGGATAAAAAGGGACAACAGGGTGAGGCATAGACTGAAAGACTGGAGATTATGCGTTGATTGTTTAAAATTATTCTAGTACCTACCTTATAGCAGATAATTCAGTGTTGTGCGGATATTTCTTTAGGGTATTCGGCATGAGGAGAAAGAAGTTTCTGGGAAATATTAGCAGGGATAGATCCAAAGCTGAGAAAATGTGTCGGAAAAACTATTGTAAACTAGATATGCAACGTGAGCGGATATTCTTAGAATTGAATTGAAATGGGCTCTTGTTTGGCGAATTTCGCCGCCAAGAAGTTGAAGATTGCTGTATGGGGTCATGTGTTTTTATAACTTTGTACCCAGTAATAGGATATGCCAGTGTCGCCGTTGCCTGATGGGTAGTAAGTTCAGTTGTTGCCTGTAATGACTACCTGGTCAAACTTCCTCAAGTTGAATATTTATTTAATCCGGCATTTAGCAAGCGCTCGAGCTTGTTCAAATGATTTGAATTCAATCCCATGTAGGCAACGTCCGCATAATCTATGATTGGGAGTAATAACGAATAGAAAAAGGTTTCCTTTGTTTGAAGTGTCATAAAGTTTCTAAGGAGGCGAAGTTGATGTAGGCAGTGATGCAATTTTTTGCTCGTCGATGATTATTCCGAAATTTGTTACGCTCTTGGAATATCGAATTTTATTACCATTAACAATAATCTCATTGTCGTGGGGGTTGATTCTGTTTAGGGATCTTCGTGTACCTGTAATGATAGTGTGGGTTTTTGCGGCGTTGAGGCTGCTTCAGAAATTTGAGAATGATCACTATTAATGTTTTTTACACTTGCTGAAAATTGCTCAATAGGAGAATGAATATAAAATTGCAATGAATATGATTCGTTAGAGAAGAAATGTAAAGAAAAAAATGAAAGGGTTCCAAAACACTATCTTGTGAAACACCCATCTTAGTTTTCATCCAATTGGAATTACTCTGATTAACACCAACTAAAATTTTCCTTCCTTTGAGATATGAATCGAAGAATCTTCTAGTAGTCGAAGAAAAACCTAGGAGGCGTAACTGCTAGAAATATGTCGAAATCTATGGTGTCAAACAAATTATCAGAACCTATTTTGAAATCCAATGGCAAGAATCGAATAAAATTATAATTCCAGCCAAATAACCTGGTAACAAGATGAGAAAACTTAAATAATCCGCCTTCATTCTACTATCTGCTGAAAAATGTATATCAACAAATTATTCTAATATGGATCACACGGAGATACCATTACTAGAAGAATAGCTTGCATATGGCAGAATGATAATGGATTGAATCCATTATCTGGACAACACTCCACACATCAAATAAACGAAACAATGTCTCATCATCTTTTTGACAAAACTCTTTTGAAATTTGTCAAAAGATCGCGTTCGAAAAATTACAAGATATACAGCGAGAACTGAGAAATTTACTCCATATTCAGAAGATTTTTGAAAACGGGAACGGATACAGTTTCCGAAACGTTGAGAGTATACAGTGAGGACGTAAAAAGTCCTCCCCCCCCTAACTTCTGAACGGAACAAGCTGTCGAGGTCGGGTGACATTCAGGTGAAAAGGTACCACTTTTTGTAATAAAAATGATTGTGGTCTAGTGTCAAGAGGGCACTATCAACTTTTTTTTTTAATGTAAAGGGGAGTCACGTGGCTCCTGGTTTTGAAGGCCTTCCGATTTTCTATCCAACACCGCTTCGTTTGTGGAAATCGGCCAAGCCATTTCAAACTGACAAGCGTTTTAAATTTGTTTCAAATATTTTACAAATAAATTAAAAACCTAAATAACTTTTAATAGCAACATAATTTTAAGTAACAATTGCAACTATTTTAACAAGTGCTCGAAATGTTCACCGTTCACGTCTTGACAGAAAAAAAGTCGGTTGTGAAATTCATTCCGACCGTTATTAAATGTTTCCGGGGTATTACTGTAACACACATCTGTTATTCGGTCCATAAGTTCCTGGAGTGACTGTGGCTGCGTGACGTACACCTTAGATTGTATGTACCCCCACATAAAAAAGTCCATAGGTGTAATATCAGGTGACCTAGCTGGCCAATCAATGGGGACACGTCGGCCTATCCACCGTCCCGGAAAATTCTCGTTAAGCCATTCTCGGACAGGTCTGTAGTAGTGAGGGGGTGCACATCTTGTTGAAAGGTAACATCCATGGTAAATTCATTTGGGTTTTTCCCAACTACTTCTTGAATACTGTGATGGATCTGATTTTGGAGCATATTTAAATACAGATGCCCAGTTAAATTTTCTGCCATAAATATTGGACCTATGATATGGTCACCCAAAATACCAGCCCATACGTTGATCTTCTCTGGAGTTTGAGTATGACCCTCCCGAAAAACGTGCAGATTTACGTCTGACCAATAACGCACATCCTGTCTATTTACTGTTCCATTTAGATAAAATGTACTTTCATCACTAAAACAAATAGAGTTAATGTAACCGGGATTTTGGGTTATGCGGTCAGACATGACCTCACAAAACTGCAGTCTTCTATCCGGGTCGTCTTCTGTTAATTGATGCAAAATTTTAATTTATATGGGTGAAATTTGTGTTTTTTTAAGATATTTTTCACAGTGGTCGTAGATACGTCACAAGCCGTGGCTACCGTTTCCGTTGTTTGTTGCGGATTATTAACAACAGCTGCCAGAACGTCGATTTGCTGTTCTTCTGAAATAGATTTTCTTCCAGATCCTTTTTCCCTCGGTACGCAACCAGTCCTCAGAAATTTACTAACCAATTCCCTTAAGTAGGTACGAGATATTGGATTATTTGGGAAGCGCTCATTAAATATTATTTCTGCTTCATGGTAATTACGCCTAGCTTCAGCGTAAATTAAAATTGCTTCGGTTTTTTCTTCTAAAGGACGAGAACGAGGCATTTGAAATTTATAAAGAAATGCTGAAATCTATGACAACTGTCAAAAGTATCGATATGATTAACATCACTATTAGATTGAGATTGAAATAAAATGCTATTTGGAGTATCCAGCAAAATAACTAAGGTATAAAAAATTAAACAAAGAGCACATTTTAAAGTACAAATAATATGCGAATCTTTTTTACCGCAAAAAATCTACTTTTCGACCAGAATCAGTAACGGAGTTGAAAGTCTGCTGCAATTAATAGTTAAACTAATTTATTTGTAAAATATTTGAAGCAAATTTCAAACGCTTGTCAGTTTGAAACGGCTTGGCCGATTTTCACAAACGAAGCGGTGTTGGATAGAGAATCGGAAGGCCTTCAAAACCAGGAGCCACGTGACCCCCCTTTACATTAAAAAAAAAGTTGATGGTGCCCTCTTGACACTAGACCACGTGACCACACAATCATTTTTATACCAAAAAGTGGCAAAAGTGGTACCTTTTTACCTGAATTTCACCCGACCTCGACAGCTTGTTCCGTTCAAAAGTTAAGGGGGGGGGAGGACTTCTTACGTCCTCACTGTATAGAGAAGTATCTTTTAATAAATATTTTTTTCTAATAGGCAAAACTTAGAATACGACGAGTTACTGACTAATAGAGGGCAAAGTAATTCCTTGCCATTCTACACTTGTATAGATTCTCTAACCCCTTTATTTACTTTTTTATATTTGTTTCACAAGTTACATATTAACACGCCAACTTTTTGCGATAAGATCTCATGTTCACCATCAAAACTTCACACCTATACTCATCCCCGTTTTCTTACGAAATATGGAGTCTTATTTTAATTTAATAAGTATAAGTTGAGATAAGAAATAGGAACGTCGCAAGTTTGTGTAAAAACATCAATAGTACCGAAATAATTAAATAAAAAGTCACTGACGTGAATTTCCCACGAAAGAGTGATACTAATTTACCCCAAGCATAGTGAAAATTGCAAAGTCTAATAAGTTTTTTCGGAAACCTCAACTGGGGTATGGGGATGGTTAACAGGGCCAATAACCACTACAGTTGCAAAATTAAGTAATAACATGCAATAAATTATTAAAATACCAGATTATTATTATATTATTAACAGTATAATACGACCTACAATGGTGGCCCTTCAGTTGCGCCTATACCCGCAACTTAAGACAATCAAAACAGCGCCAAGGTCAGGAGCCACCACTCGTTGGTTGTACTATACCTTGTTCAGAAATATAAAAAATCTCGGGTCAGTATAATCTCTTTTCTTCTTCTTTTCGATTTAATTGCCTGAGGTTTCCAAGATTGGGTTAAAATCATTTACCTAATTCGTATATAATAATTACCCTGTATCATAAACAACAACGAAATCGTTGTTTATGACACAGGGTAATCATTATATACTATTTATGTAAATGATTTTAACCCAATCTTGGAAACCTCAGGCAATTAAATCGAAGCACCTGCAATGTGTTTCCAGGAAGGTCTGACAAATGTAATTTTTCAAGAACTGAAATACAGAAATGTTACAAAATCATAAGTATAACTTAAACAAAATCATATAAGTACCTATAACTTAATTTATTCCAATTTTCATTTCCCTGATTGTAATTTTTTTGAACTACACACTTTTCATTTTGACTGTATCTAAATTATTGTATGTATTGCTTGGCGATAAATATGCTAGAAGTGATTTGTCGGCTATAAATTGCTTATACGATCAATTGATGTGGCGGTGAACTGCTAGCTATCCATCACGATTTTATTCACAGTCATATTCTGAGCGTTCTTTCAATAGTTATTTACCAATCCATTTACTCAAATATTACAGTTTCTGGTACACCAAAACTTTGGAAACGCACGAATATCACAGTACAAGAAATCCAAGTTTCAACATATTATAGAACATAACAATCAATTAGTTTTATTATTATACCGTATAATCTCTGCTACACCAACAAATTATAGAACACTTTACAAATTCGAGCCAAGTGAAAGAGCGCGTGTAGTTATTTTCATAATGAAAATAAATAATAGTTTAAAAAAACTAAAAAACACGCTTTCATAGAAAACCAGACTAAAAATTGAAAATAAGAAAAAAATTTATTTTATTTTGAAAAAAGCGTGGGGTGCATGGTATCGCCTCGGTGTGTAATGTACTTTATAATTATTGATTAAAATAAAATAATTTTTTTTCTTATTTTCTATTTTTTTAGTCTGGTTTTCTATAAAAGCGTGTTTTTTAGATTTTTTAAACTATTATTTATTTCCTACTTTTTAGTGTGGTTTATTTATAAAAGCGTGTTTTTTTAGTTTTTTTTAAACTATTATTTTTATTTTTTTGCAAATAAAAAAATGGAATAATAAAACTTATCAAATCAGGTTATCATAATCTACTTACCCCAATAACCCCCACATACCAATTTTGAATAGAATCAGACCATAATCACAGAACTCAACCGCCATTTTAAAGCCGCCATCTTGAATTTTCCAATTTTTACAAAAAAATTATGATATTCGACCTAAAAAACCCCCCCATACCAATTTTGAATAGAACCAGACCATAATCACAAAACTCGGCCGCCATCTTGAATTTACCAATTTTTACAGAAGAATCATAATATTCGACCCCAAAAACCCCCACATACCAATTTTGAATAGAATCAGACCATAATCACAAAACTCGTCCACCATTTTGGAGCCGCCATCTTGAATTTTTCAATTCTGACAGAAGAATTATAATCTCCGACCACGAAAACCCTCAGATACCAAATTTGAAGCGAATCGGACCATAATCACAAAACTCGTACGCCATATTGGAGCCGCCATTTTGTTTTTTCTTCACACAAAAATTTCTCAATGCATTGTCACCGGAATTATGTACACCTGCCAAATTTCAAATCATTCGGACGTCTGGAAGTGGGTCAAAATCGCGCCCAAAGGAGTCGGTTACAAACAAACAAACAAACATACAAGTGAAGCTAATATAAAGCGTGTAAAAATCACTCAAATTTAGGCATTTTGTATACAAAGAAAACTGTTTACTCTCTGAGTACCTTCAATTTAAGTACAATAAATATTTGGCTTCTTGATGGAGACATCTCTTCTCTACATATATAAAAATCAATTGCTGTTCGTTAGCCTCGCTAAAACTCAAAAACGCCTTGACCGATTTGATTTTTTTTGTTTTGTTTGCTCTAATACAGGGTTGGTTTAAAAACAAAATGGGAAAATCCGGAAGAACAGCTGAAAAATCGAAAAACGGACCTATTGTCTAACTGACGTACTATACAAAACCGTCATTTCTTCCGTGCGGTTGTGTAAAAATCGTTTTTAAACGTTGTGGATTTTAAGAAAAGTCTTGGTTAAAGTGAATTTAGGTACACTTTGCGAACGTTTGTTATTTATTTTGATCTGTCATTCTATTAACCTATATTGACTTTATAGGTAACCACGATTTTTTCAGTTTGAGTGAAAACAAAGTAATTATTATTATTATTATTATTTACATATAAGTGAAGGCTGAGGACAGA
Source organism: Gonioctena quinquepunctata (assembly GCA_018342105.1). Lineage (NCBI taxonomy): Eukaryota > Metazoa > Arthropoda > Insecta > Coleoptera > Chrysomelidae > Gonioctena > Gonioctena quinquepunctata. The sequence continues at coordinate 185,700 of JAFIRS010002252.1, read as the reverse complement.
GTCCTATGTAAGCCTAAAAAAAAAAAACTAAAGTGATCAACAAGATTATACAGTGCATGCAAAAGAAAAATAATTAATATATGCGTAGGAACAATTATGCAAATAAGCAAATGTCTAATTTGTTTTTAAAACTATCCACTGAGTCAGAATTCACAACATCGTTGGGTAAGTTATTCCATGTTTCGAAAATACGATTCACCAAAAAATGTTGTCTCTGCCTAGTGGCAAATTTCTCCTTTTTTAATTTGAGATTATAACCACGTAACCGCGAATCATTGTTGAAAACAAAAAGTTCTTTCTGATTAGCATAGTTGTACTTAGCTATACGGAAGGATATGATGAGGTCCCCACGGAGTCGACGTTGGTCAAAAGCTATCAGTTGTGCCATCCTCAGTCTTTCGGGATAGGTTGGACGCACTTCGCCAAAAGTCATACGCGTGGCTCGACGCTGAACGTTTTCCAACAATGCTGACATAGGTCGTCGAAGTCAATCAAATGTGCGACGAGCTACCTCACGAGCAAACCCCAGCGAGCGACAGATAATGATAAAAGTACCCGAAAGAAGTGTCTGATTCGAATACGTCCACTTTGTTTAGATTCGGTTTTAAAAGTACCTGATATTAGTTTCTGTTGGATACGCTCTTGAATCCTGGAAGTGCTCTTCGTTTGCAGCTTCTCTGTGGGAAGGCCCCCTTTGTTGTAGCAGCGTCACGGATATGACTTCAACTGTATTTTTGAAAGGTGAGTGGTTTCTTCTCTGTGATTTCTACGCCTGTTTGTCTCTGGATGTTTTATATAGTATACTGGTTGATTTGCTTACTTTCTTTTTCAAAAAAAATGTACATCCTCCTAAAGCTTGTTATTTTTTTTCGTGGCAACCATCACTTTTTGTTCAATCTCACAAAATTTAGGTTTGTTGCTCACTTTCTATGAATTTTTTTCTCATTCTAAACTATTCTATGGATTTTATTTACAATTTATAATTCTATAGCTTATATTATATATACAAAGTTTGTTGAAGTTCACTCTCATGTTTCCTTCTGCATAGATTTTATCATACAGGATATTCCAACTCGAGTATTATTTTGTCTAATTGAGATCCAAATTTATTCAAGAATTTTCATTTCTTTATTATTTTTATAGGTTGTGCAAATTGAATGTATTGTTGGCAACATACTTTTGACAATAGAGAAACTCCAGTGCTGAACTATAGCAGGTATTTATGTGATATACAGGGTGTCCCTGGACTTCCTCTTTTCCTATCGGGAATGTATAGATGGGGTCAAAATATCACCAGTACTTCATATAACTTTTGTTCCTAAAAGCCTTCGTTACCAAGTTACGGGCCCTCAAATTTACAAAATGAAAAATGTTTTTCTTTGATAACTTTCAAAGTGAATATTCAAAATCATCTAAATTTTGGTGATTGACTAAACAAATGAATTCCTTCGATGAGCTTTCATGCAGGAGTCAGTTGTTATGCTACAAAGTCAGGAACGGACTACCCCCAAAACTTTGAAATACAATAATTTTTCAATAGTTTTCAACAAAATAAGGTTACGTATACAATTTTCTGAATAAAAGTACTCGTGTGGAAAGTCGATCGGAGCAACGAGTCTTAATAAAAATGCAGTTTTACTCGACGACATCAAACCCGATCGTCCACCATTATTTGAAATGAAAAATTTTCACAGTAGAAATACTCATGCTAACGTTAATTCAACAACATTTATAACAGGGATAATACAAAATATGCTAAAATAAAGTAAACAAAAAGTACAGTACCTAGTTGAAAGTTTCATTCACAATGTAGATATTTTTTCAAATGAAATATCAAGTTATGTAGATTCGTGGTGTTTTTGAACTAACAAGCTATATGTATCATTAAATCACTTATTCTTTTTACATTGAACTAATATTTCTCAGCAACAATATATATATATATATATATATATATATATATATACAGGGTGTTAATGAAGTACGTTGACTTACTTCGGGAGGTGATTCTTCGGAAGATTTCAGGACGAAAAGTTCATATAAACATATGTCCCAAACGGCTTGGTTTTGGAGGTACTGGGTGATCAAAATACATTTTTTTCAAGAGTTTTTGGAGATCGTTTCGACATTTTCGACAATCATCATTTCAAATTAGGCAAGTACAATCCATTCAACAGGGCGCACGATACAAAATAATACAAGTAAATGAAAAACTTCAAGAGAACAAAAATATGTTAAATAAAACAACATTGAATATAAAGGCTTGACTCTGAAAAAAGGAAGATCCTGTGAATTATTTGAGAAATGAATCATTTTGTATCGTGGGCACTATTGTACTTTGCTAAATTGAATTGATTATTGTCGAAAATGTCGAAGTAAACTCTAAAAATCTTGAAAAATAAATATTTTGATCACCCTGTATCTCGAAAACCAAGCTGTTTCGGTATATGAACTTTTCGTTAAATCTTCCAAAGAATCACTTCCCGGAGTTTGTCAACGTACTTATTCAACACCCTGTATACAGTGTCCGCCAAAAACTTGGAACCATATGGGTTTTTTTATTAATAGTTTCCCAGAAAATTTCATTCCTCATAAAAGTTGGTGCATTCAATTTCACTAATATTATTATCAGTGGCGTGCGGTTAAGCGGGAATCTGTCGATATTCTAAATTCACTATAGAGTAAAGTGACATTATTATTGAAAATATCGAAAAAAATTTATTAAAAAAAAATTGTTTGCAATTAAAATATATTCCCAGTTATCCAGTTTAGTCCTCCAATTACTGATTTTGATAACTACCCAATGAGTTGATTTCTCCAAAAGGCCAACTCATTAAGCAATTATTGAAATTAGTAATTGGTAGACTAAACTGGATGACTGGGAATATCTTTTAATTGTAAACAACTTTTTTTAAAACATTTTTTCGAGTAATGTCACTTTACTCTAGAGTGAATTTAGAATAACGGCCGATTCCCGCTTAACCGCACGCCACTGATAATAACGGCGTATTTAGTCAAATTGAATGCACCAACTTTTATGAAGATGAAATTTTCTGAGAAACTATTAATATAAAAAATCCCATATGGTTCCAAGTTTTTGGCGGACACTGAATATAATAATAATAATAAAACGAGAAAACGGGATAACGGCATAACTGGAAAAGGGGATAACGGAAATAACGGGAATAACGGGAATAACGGGAATAAAGGGATAAGGGAAAAATGGGATTATGTTCCGATTCTATTCAAAATTGGTATGTGGGGATTTTTCGTGGTCGGAGATTATGAATTCTCAAATTCACTATGGCGGCTCCAAGATGGCGGACGAGTTTTGTAATTATGGTCCCATTCGATTTATGATTGGTATGTGAGGGTTTTTGGGTCGAAGATTATTACATTTTTTGTCAAAATTCATAGAATGGCGGACGATATCTGTGATTATGGTCCGATTCTATTAAAAATTGGTATGTGGAGGTTTTTTATCATCTGAAGCTTGTCTGTAAAGAGGTTTTTTATTAATTATTTTATTATCTATTCTTCCAAATGGGAAAAAATCTCAAAAATTCAGAAAAAGTCATAGGTATTACACTGGAATAAAGTGCCATCTCATCCCTTGGATTTCAATACACATCATTTCGCGTGGGGCATCAAATCATTCGCTAGAAAAAATTATGCACATTCCTTACTAGTAATACAAATAACTATACCAATTGAACTTTCGTTCATAGAACTTAACCAAGATAACCAATTTTCCGTATCACATTTTCGTGAAACGAATGAATTGCTCTGTAATCATTCCCGATGATATATAGCAAGAGCAACCAGTGAATTGATGTTATGTCAGCGTCTCCAATAGTAATAATGACAACATTTCTAAATGATCTCAATTTTAAATAAAACGGAAATTTATCTGCTTAACGTAAGTGAACGTAACCCAGCCAAGAAACACGCAATGTTACGAGCTGCAAGTGTCCGACTGGCAACTTTCCATAATATTCCTCAGACCGTTGTCTATTTTTACCCAGCCGTGGTATTTTTCTATACCCACCACAACAATATTTATTTGTTTATTTCGCAATCTGCTAATGGAGGACGCTGCTCGATTGAGACCCATGAGAAGATTTCAGCAATAAATTAATCTCGCGGAGGATTGATGATCTTACCTAGTTGATGTAAATGACAGTGTAAAAATGTTGCGGAATCTTTATGGGAGATCGAAACCGATATGTCAAGCCATAATAAAGTTGTCTTTCGACATGCGTGATACGTTCGCTTCGAAGTACATGCAATTTCGAATGTTCTTAAAATCGAGCGTAAATGAAGCGTTTTTCTTAATCAGTTATCAGGATAAACATTCAGTTTTTACATTCAAATGAGGCTCTGCAACGGATGATTGATATTAAATATAACCCTTGATGGAAATAACTAGCCTGTTTATAAACTTGAAAGTGGAAAGCAATCGGACGTGACCTGAACCGTACTGTCGATATCACGTATGGTTGGCTACATACTAACCGTACATTCGTACATTCGGTATAGTTTTCACAGAGAGAATACACACATTAATTTTTTACCGGAAAAAAAAGAGGTTCTCTAGTCGCGCGTATATTTTATTTATGATCACGCATAATTTTTCACAGAGTAGTTCGATTTCAATGATATTTTTTTATTGAATAGGGTATACTTCGAAGTTGGTCCCATTTGAATTTGAAAAAAATGTCACCCTTAAGGGTAGAAAAATAGGGGATATTTATCGTTCATCCACACCCGTTAACCGATTCTACCACTCATAACTTTGTACTGGGTTATCCGATTTAGAATATCCTTTTTTAATCGACAGGGTATACTTCAGAGTTGGTCCTTTTCGGATTTGGAAAGGAATAATCCACCCCTAAGGGAAGAAAAATGGGGGATTATTAATTTTTCATCTGTGAACCGATTCTGTTGGAACTTGACACACATATAGGTAGTTTTGATGACACTACAACATAGTGGATACCTGGAGTCAATTGACTAGATAATTATTAGTTGATTTTAGCCACAAAAAAGTGCAAAATAAAAACTTTTTAACAAAAAATTAAACCGACGAAAAAATTAACTGAAAAGCAAAAAATAAAATAAAGCTTTTTAGTCTTAATGATAATTGAGCTCCTAAACTAATGTGAGTTCCTAATTTTGATTCGGCGCCAAACAAACAATTATCGAAGATCATTATATTACTTTGAAGAAGTAATCAAAACGCAGCCGTGCATCTCGCTGCCATCATTTTACACTTTACCTAATTCGATTGCTAGTTTGATTGGCGCCGACTCAAAATTAGTTACTCACATCAGTTTAGGAGCTCAGTTATCATTAAGACTAATTTTATTTTTTGTTTTTCAGTTAATTTTTTCGACGGTTCAATTTTGTGTTAAAAAGTTTTTTTGTTTGTTTTATATACCTTTCATCTATATATTCTATGAGTCTGATGAAAAGTGAAAATTAACTACACTGAATAAAACTCAAATTGGGTAGAAGCCTAGGGAGCTAATATAATTACAATTTTTGGATCTACCCAATCATTTGAAAGTTTCAAATTGCCCCATTCATTTAAAAAACTGCAGCAGGATGGAACAACAACTAGCTATGAACCTGCCAATTTTTGTATTCTTATGATTGGAACCAAAATGGCTTGTACTTTCTAGTTCTGTCTTTCTAATTGTGGATCAGCAGCGATTTGGTGTGGCAACTGCGTGGTTGCCATACATCAGCGTTGATGTACATTGCTATGGCTACCGTATTCCATACAGTAAATCAAATCAAACGTGATGGGGTAGAGTCAACATCATACTACCTTTGTTGAATCCTCAAGATTTAATTTTAAACCAAAATTGGAAAATTTTTTGGCCCTAATCTTCGAAGATGAGCAAAAAATATGTAGATATTCCAATGTTCGTGTTTCTTGTCTAACTTGTAAACTAATATTTGGCAAGTAGCAGTTGATAGGAACTGTGGAAATATGAAACTTTTCTTTCAATTTTAGGTAGATTTCAGAAAATTTCGATTTATCTTCGCCGATTCTGGTCCCTCGAACCCAAGAATACCATCAGTTCAAAAGTTAAATTATCTATATATATATATATATATATATATATATATATGGCTTGTGGAACGAGCGTCGGTCTTGTGTCAACTGTTTCCACCTGGCGCGGGTTCGATTCCCGCAGCTGGTGAAAAATTTTTTCAAGGTCCCAAGAGTGGTTTCGGATCCCACTATAAAAGGTAAGGTCCCCGTGATCTTAACTCGTACAAGTTTTCATTAACTTCTGAGGGTTGGTCAAACAACTAAGAAAGCGGTTAAAAAAAAAAAAAAACAATGTAAATATATATATCTACGAAGAAACATATATATATATATATATATATATATATATATATATATATACAGGGTGTTTCATAATTGAATGCTGATCCTAAAGGGCGATAATCCTTGGATGATTTTGAGAAAAATTCTTCATATGAACATAGGTCCGCAACCGCTTTATTTCTGAGATACAGAATGTTGAAATTTAACAAAAAAATCAGTTCTTCCCCAATATCTCTGAAACCGCTTTGGTTTTTTTTTTCAATTTTGGTACATGAAAAAAACGCATAAAAATTAATTTTTTCTATGATAAAGGATGTCTTAATTTTTATCAGTGGCGTCCCTTTTAACATGCCCTGCCATATTTTTGATCGAAATAATGATACGCCACTGTCTTTTTTTTCCAAATAAATATTATTTTTGTAATTGTCCTCTATCTTTTCATAAAAATGGTCTCATGCCTTTTTTTCGTCCGGCGGACGGTTTTTGATTTAGAAAATAAAATACATTCATCTGCTTGTCCCTATTCTATTTTTTCTCTTAGTCTTAATTTCACAATTGTGGTAACCAATGGATCTAGGCAAGATTTTTATAATTTTATGGTAACTATTATTTAGTTTTTGTAATGAGTACGCATAAAAATACATTTTTAATTTTTAAAAACATAACTATTATGAACTAAAAATACCAAAATCAAATCAACTGTTCAAAATGTCCGCCTCCTGCAAGTATGCACGCTTCAGCCCTCCTTGTCATTGACTCGCGTACTCTTTGGAAAATTCCTGGAGTATTCCTTATTGCTTCACAGGAAACTATTACGGGGTTTCGCAATTCTTCCTCAGTTAGAATTGGTTGACTGTACACCAAAGTCTTAAGATGTCCCCAAAGAAAATAATCAAGACTGTTTAAGTCTGGGTATCTAGCTGGCCATGACTCTGTTCCCCCACGACCTATCCAGCGATTATGAAAGTTTTGGTTTAAATAATCGCGTGCCAGAGCACTAAATGAGCAGGTGCACCATCGTGCATAAACCACATGCGATTTCCCATTAAAATAGGAACATCTTCCAACAGAATTGGCAAATTATCTTCAAGAAATAGGCGATAATTATGTCCATTTAATCTGCGTGGTAAAAAAAAAGGTCCAATTAGGTAATCTCCAATAATTTAATGAGAACTGCTCCTGGTGATGAGATTCTACGATTGAATGCGGATTTTTCTCGGCCCAAAAATGATTATTATGAAAATTTCTGATCCTGTTTTTAGTAAAACTAGCTTCGTCCGCGAATAAAATTTCCCTGTCAAATAAAGGAATTTCGGAACTTTTTGGAGAAACCATTGGCAGATATTCACTCGTATTGGAAAGTCTCGAGGAAGTAGAGTCTGAACCCGTTGAATATGATAGGGATATAATAAATAATCATGAATAATCGCCCATACTGGAATATGGGCGATATTCAAATTATTGGCAACTTGCCTCGTACTTATTCCAGGATTTTTGTCAACTGAATTCAAAACAACTACCTCAATTGCTGGAGTTCTTGCAGTCCGATGTACTCCTTCCAAGTGATGATTTGGCTCATAACTTCCTGTTTCACATAACCTTCTGTGGGTGCTTAAAATCGTTCGAGCATCAGGAACCATTCTATTTGGGAAGCGCTCTTGATACAGTCACCTGGCTTCATATGCGTTCCAGTCAGCAAGCCCATACAAGTAATGCATGTCTGCTAATTCGGTATTTGTAAAATTTACCATGTTTTTTTTAATAAACAAGTTTTTATAACGTAAATAATATCACGTATCTAGCTGAAGAAGTGTCAAAATTGTTTATATTGAAAACAACGGAATGTGTTCTTATATGTTTCTAGCCCACAAGTAATCCTACTACTCTTCAACGGCTGATTTCGCACAGGGACAAGCAAATGAATGCATTTCATTTTCTAACTCATAAACCGTTCGCCGGACTGAAAAAAGGCGGAAGACTATTTTTATGAAAAGATAGAGGACAATTACAAAAATAATATTTGGAAAAAAGACAGTGGCGTATCATTATTTTGATCAAAAATATGGCAGGGCATGTTAACACGGACGTCACTGATGAAAATTAAGAAATCCTTTATCATGGAAAACAATTATTTTCATACGTACTTTGCATGTACCAAAATTGAAAAAAAAAGCCTGAGCGGTTTCAGAGATATTGGGGAAGAACTGATTTTTTTGTTAAATTTCAACATCCTGTATCTCAGAAATAAACCGGTTGCGGACCTATGTTAATATGAAGATTTTTTTTTAATCATCCAAGGATTATCGCCCTTTAGGATCAGCATTCAATTATGAAACGCCCTGTATACCAACCTCTCTGCCAATCCAATACGTTGAAAAGAGACACATTCTCAATCGAATATTGAATAGAAATATTTTTCTGGTCCTTTCAAAATATCTATAAGATATAGTCCAATGTCCAGCTTGGCTTTAGCCGGGGAAGTAGGTGTTTTCTGTTAGATATCCACAAAAAATAACTTCATTTTTATCGTGGACTTTTCAATTCACAGAAAAATAATTCATTAATATTCATTGAGAATGTTTCCTTTTTCAACAATAATACCTCCAAGAGATTATCTTGAACGATGTAAGATAGGTCTAAAGTTTATCTTTGAGTCGCAGATAACTCCACATCTGATTTTAGGAACGCCCTGTTCATATTTTCAAACAAATCATTCTTATACGTATTTCGAATAATCAAATGATTTTTCCGAATAATAACAGTTAATAATAGAATTCATATGTACCTTTACATAATGTTAGAATGTATGGTATTCCCCAAAAAACGTTTCAGGTGAATGTGATTTGCATCCTTACACCATTTCTTGTGGAAGAGGAACAAATACATTAATCAAATGGTGTCAAAGTACCACTGATTGTTTGAAAAAAAAAACACTCAACACAAAAAACTAATTATATTGTAAAAGCGTTCAACAAATCATAGCTGAATAAACTACTGCAAAATACTAAATCTACCGCACCACAATTCTGTTAATGGCACTTCAGTTCTTTACCCAAAATGGCTCTCCAGGTTTCGGACCCGAAGTCTCACTTGGCCGGCTTGGCAAACCTTTCTCTCCAGTCGATACTTCTTGCGCCGCGTTAGTCAAAACGGCTGTAGTATTTTCGTTGTTGAAAAATTCTTGGACTTTGGATATTGTGTTTTCTACAAAACACAAAAAACAGTTTGAATGACATCAAAAAATTTGAGAGATTCATGACACACATTCACGAGGAAATAGTCGGAGCACTCTATTAATGAAGTTTTTTCAATTCATGGTGTAGGTATTGGTGATCTTTGAAATCGATCTGATATTAATGAATAAATAATATATTATTGGACATTTTAATTGAAGCCGAATTTGAAAAAGTAGAACATGTGAAACATTAGTTACAATAGAAATGACTTTTAGTCTACTCGACAAGTTGAAAATGGTCTAAAATAGGGATACTGCTCTTAAATTATGTGTGATAGCTCATTGATCCGGAATAACGCCTAGAAAAATGTGCCAGAAGCGTGACATAAAATATTGCAAAAGTTATAAACAATTGATGATGAAAAAAAAAATGGCATTTCGTTTTTTGCCAATATTTCATAAACTATTGATATATAAGAGATTTCAAGATTCTGAAAGAGGAGGAGATTTCCAATGAAAAACTCTGAGCTCCCGGAACTCTGAGCTCCCGGAACTCTATCTCCATTATTTATAATTTTAATTTAACGCCGAAAATGGGTCTCCGAGCGACATTTTTAGATTGCGCGCGTGGCGTCAAAAGCGAGTACGACACATTAATTAATTTATTTGAGGTATTAAATATATTTTTTTTAATTTGAAAAAATTATGGCGTATTTGGAACACTATAAATAATTCACTCCAGTTGGGAATTTTACTTAAAGTTGATTTTTCAACAAGTTAAACGATTGTTAACTAACAAAATTTTCTCGAACTTCTGTCTTAATTGTAAATGGAAAAAAATGTTTAAATAATTGTCGTAAAAATTTCTCGCTTCGTAGAGCCTTTCTACCCAACAAGATCACGCCATGAAAGTTGAAAAAATATTCATACTTTGTTTATAATAATTTTTGTACTTGAACAAAAACTAAAAAATCCAAATAATGTTGTTAAAATGTTTTTTTTTCTCTTAATCATCATATTATCGTTTTTTTATCAATACAAAATATGAATTGATTTGAAAAAAAAATTCCCGCCATTTGTTGATAAATTTTTTATAAACAAATTGATTATTTCAATATTTTTGAAAATTTTCTCACAACATTATATTACAAATATATGATTCTTGAAAAAAAAGTTACCTTAATAACAATTTTTAAATTGTTTATAATACTTTTTTTTATATTTCTATTGTTTAAATAATTAGTTAAGAAATACTGCTTTTTCTGGAAAATCAAAATTGACAGTCCTCTATAAAATAACAGAAATATATTTTTTTTATCAACAATTCCATTGTTTATAACCAATTTGTTATAAACAAATTTTTAATTTTTTTTTTTTTCTGAAACTTCTTAATTTACAAAAACAACAATCTAACAAAGTATAGAAAAAAAAATCCAATTTTTTATTGTACTTTGGGAATTGGAATTGGAAAAATTGGGAAATTTTTTTTTTATACTTTTGTAGATATGGTTGTTTTTGTAAATTTAAGAAGTTTCTGGAAAAAAATCTAACAAAGTTAAAAATTTGTTTATAACAAATTGGTTAATAAACAATGGAATTGTTGATAAAAAAAATAATTTTTTGTTACTTTATAGAGGACTGTCAATTATGATTTTTAGAAAAAACATTATTTCTTAACTAATATTTAAACAAAAGAAATATAAAAAAAACGATTATAAACAATTAGAAATTGTTATTCAGGATTTTTTTTTTCAAAAATCATATTTGTAATAAAATGATGTGATGTGAATAAAAATTATGCAGAAACAGAGACTGGGAGAAAAATAAAAACCTTGAGAACAGATAATGGTTTGGAGTACTGTGGAAGAGCGTTCGGAAAAATTTTGGAAGAAAATGGAATAAAAAGAGAATATTCAACAGTTTACACGCCTCAGCAAAACGGTGTAGCTGAGCGAATGAACCGTACCCTCGTTGAAATGGCTCGATGCATGCTAGAACAATCGAAATTATCGAAAAATTTCTGGGCAGAAGCTGTATCAACTGCAGCGTATATCAGAAATCGATGCCCTACTCGAAGTTTGGAAAATAGCATCACACCTTATGAAATTTGGAATAAGAGAAAGCCAGTTGTAGCCCACTTCAAAATTTTCGGCTCTAAAGCAATTACATTGATTAAATCTTTGAAAACGAAATTTGAACCAAGATCAAAGAAATGCATATTCATAGGATATCCAACAGAATCAAAAGCCTATCGTTTGTGGGATCCGGAAGACAAGAAAGTCATAGTTAGTAGAGATGTTAAATTCATTGAAACCGGAATGATAAAAGATGAAGAAGAAGAAGAAAAAGGAGAAATGAATAATTCCATATTCTTCGACATCCTGAAAGCAAAGCAGACATATTCTGAAGAAAGAGTACAAGAAGATGATACTCATGATCAAGGAGAAAACAGCGAAGAAAAAGATAACGAAAACATCGATGATATAGAAGTATTAGAAGAAATAGAAATTAATAGGCCAGAAACATCTGTAAAGAGAGGACGAGGTAGACCGAAGATATCGAGAGATGGTTCGAAAGGCAGGCCAAGGAAAATATATAATATGGTTAAAAGTATGGAAGAAGTAAAAATAATATCCGAAGAAATAGATAATCCTACTCTCGAAGAAGCTCTGAATGGGGAAAACTCCAGAGAATGGAAAAATGCGATGAATGAGGAATTTCAGGCCCTGGTAAAAAGTAGAGCATGGACTTTAGTTGAAGAACCTGAAAATCGGAAAATTATAGGATGCAAATGGGTTTTGAGAACAAAATATAAAGCAGATGGAACTATAGAGCGCAGAAAAGCACGTCTAGTTGCAAAAGGGTACGCACAGCAGCCGGGGGTGGATTTTCATGAAACGAGTTCACCAGTGACAAGACAGAGCTCTATAAGAATACTTCTTTCTTTGTCAGTCGAGTTGAAACTTACCCTGTATCAAATGGATATTGGCATATATCAGTGGAGAGCTTGAAGAAGATATTTTCATGTATCAAGCTGAATTATTCATACAACCAGGTTCAGAGGAGAAGGTTAATCATTTGAACAAATCCCTTTATGGTTTGAAACAGTCGGGAAGACAATGGTACAAGAAACTAGACCACTATCTTCAAACTGTCATAGGACTGAAACCTTTGGGAAGCGATAAGTGCGTATATATTTTGAAACAACATGGCACTATTCTGATAATTGCAGTATATGTTGACGATTTGATTGTTGCAACAAATGACATCAACAGTTATAGAAAATTAAAAGAAGATTTGGGTAGAGAATTTCAGATAAAGGATCTGGGATATCTACATTATTGTCTTGGGATTGAATTTAATCAGAGTAAAACTTTGAATTCAATCGTTATTTCACAGAATAAATATACCATAGACATTTTGAAAAAAATTCAACATGATGATATGTAAAGCAGTTTCTACTCCAATGGATGTTAACACTAAACTGACAAAAGATATGAACCCCAAAACCGATGAAGAAAGGATGGAAATGATGCAAATACCATATCGCCAAGCTATTGGGTCTCTATTGTACCTAGCAACTAGCACAAGACCTGACATATCTTTTTCTGTCAGCGCACTTAGCCAATTTAATAATGATCCAGGTGTGCGGTGAAAAGACTGTTGCGATATCTGAAGGGAACTCAAGATTTCAATCTGACATTCCGAAAGTCTGAAAAATCATTGCATGGATATGTTGACGCTGATTGGGGAGGAGATCTGAATGACAGACGATCTTACAGCGGCTTTATTTTTATTTTGTCCGATTGTCCAATCAGTTGGGAAGCAAGAAAGCAAAAATGTGTTTCTCTATCGAGTACCGAAGCTGAATATGTTGCTTTATCGGAAGCAACCAAGGAAGCTGTTTACCTCCGAATTTTTTTACGTGAGCTGGAATTTCCTATAGAATTTGATGAACCAACAATACTCTACTGCGATAATCAGGGAGCACAAAAGTTGATTCATAATCCTGTTCACCACTCTCGCACGAAACATATAGACATTCGTTACCATTATATCAGAGGAGTTTTCAATCGGAAGGAAATAGAAGTTCTTTATATACCAACGCAAGACATGATTGCAGATATTTTCACGAAATCCCTTAGCAGTCCTACTCTAACTAAGCATTTGAAAACTTTAGGCATTATAAGGCAATCCACGTTGAGAGGGGGTGTTGGATAGAATTTAGCAACGTTATATTTGCAGTTTGTTATACATATTTTATGAACACATTGTATTATATGTAGATGTATAAATGTTGACAATTGTTAATGTCAGATTGAATAATATATATTCTGAAGTTCAGTCAGAAGTAATTTCTTGCTACCAAATAACTAAAATAACCAACACAATTCATATCTTGATTGATAAAAAACGATAATATGATGATTAAGAAAAAAAAGTTCATCTTACTTCATTTCTTGGATTTTTTAGTTTTTGTTCAAGTACAAAAATTATTATAAACAAAGTATGAATATTTTTTTAACTTTCATGGCGTGATCTTGTTGAGTATGTAAGGCTTTACGATAATTATTTAAATATTTTTTTTCATTTACAATTAAGACAGAAGTTCGAGAAAATTTTGTTAGTTAACAATCGTTTAACTTGTTGAAAAATTAACTTTAAGTGAAATTTCCAACGGGAATAAATTATTTATAGTGTTCCGAATACACCATAATTTTTTCAAAAAAAAAAAAAATTAATACCTTCAATAAATTAATTAATGTGTCGTACTCGCTTTTGACGCCGCGCGCGCAACCTAAAAATATCGCTCGGGGACCCATTTTCAGCGTTAAATTAAAATTATAAATAATGGAGATAGAGTTCCGGGTGCCAGGAGTTTTTTATTGGAAATTGTCTCTTCTTTCAGAATCTTTTTTTGAAATTTCTTAAATATCAATAGTTTATGGAATATTGGCAAAAACGAAATGCAATTTTTTTTTCATCTTCAATTGTTTATAACTTTTGCAATTTTTTATGTGCTAATACACGCTTCTGGCACATTTTTCTAGGCGTTATTCCGGATCCAATGAGCTATTACACATAATTTTAAGAGCAGTATCTCTAGTTTAGACCATTTTCAACTTGTCGAGTAGACTATTTCTTTTGGGGTTGTCAATGCGCTTTTTTCATCATTGTGGGTTCCAATCTCCTAAACAACTCGCACATAATCAAACTCACCTAATTTGGTATTCTTCTTCTTCTTCTTCATCACAGTACCTTTTGAATTACTCTTCGCTTTGTTGACCTCGTCCAGATACTCCGAATAACTCTGAAACGATGGAGTTTCCTCTCCCCACTCAAAAGGAAACGTGCATTCAAATTCGTCCGTCAGGTTCGAATTTGTCGCTGCTTTCTTCACCCCATTAGCCACTGGTACTTCGACATTATGATCGTTACTTTCTGATTTTGATCTGACTCTTCCATGTTTGGGTGCCTTCAGAAATGTGCTGCTCTCACAAAGAGGCACCGCTTCCTTTTGCCTTCCCGGAGAAGGCGATTTGGATCTTCTACTAGGCACTACAAGAACCTTGTTGGTCCAGTACTGGGTGGTATTGAAGTTGGTTGTTTCCAGAATGACATCGATCTTGCCACTGGGAGATGGCGATCTGGATTTGTGGTCGACATCGCTTAAACTGTTCCTTGGTACTTCAGGAAGTTTTAGTTGTGGAATGGGGAAGAGGGAACGCTTGTCTCGAGAAGGCACTTCGAAGTCTGTATCTTCAAATACCAAGGTATTAATTTCTTCTTCGGTTACTATGAATTGTCTGGGCAAGGGAAGTATGGGCGTTTCTGAGGTACCTTCTTTTTCTTGCAACACATACCTAGGTTTGTTAGCTGATTTCTCCGAGTTCTTTCCTTCTTTTATGGAAAATTCTGGTACGGAACTTTGTGATTTTGATCTTTCTATGGTGGGTTCATCGTCGGATACCAAAAAACGTCTTGGTGATGGGGGAGAATGGCTGGACCGATCGACATCCTTTTCGGTAACCAAGAATCTCCTCGGGCTGGGAGACCTCGACCTCTGCAGCAGCCTATCGTATTCGATCTCAACGTCTTCGTGGCTATTGAGGCGTAGTGTTGGAAAATAAGGACTGATTTCCAAGTCGTTCTGGAGTTTTTGCAAGTCAGTGACTAAACCTCTCTTGAGACCTGTTAGTTCGTTTATATAACTTTCAGTGACGGTCGAGAGGTTACCTCTAGCCGGAGTTAAGGTAAGGTTTCTTCGCACATTGTAGTAGAACGCTATCAATTCGCACACCCCCACGCACGTGACCAGAATCGAGAGAATTAAACCCATTGACACTTATCACGTTTTCACCGGGATTCTATTTATACTGCAGGTTGCATTGTTGGCGCTAAATTCGAAATTGTTCGCGATGCGAGTGCTTCTTTTCGATCATACCGGGAAATGTAATCTGTTGCCAATAATTTCGACTGGGGTCTACTCTGAATATGTTCGATAATTGACGTTGAGCTAAAATCGAGTTACACGCTGTCCACACACGGTCACACACGGTCCAAGTACTACAAAAACATGTTGTCGACTGATTTTTGTTTGCTTTTAATTAGCATTGATTAGGCTTCAAGGAAAAAATAGCCGTCCCTGATGTTTGCGAGCCCCGGGTTGAAATTGGCAAAAGTTTCAATTGTTTGCAATAGCGTTCTTCCGAGTCACGGTTTGTATAGATGTCGAGATACTACCAAATCTGTTCATTTCGATAACACCGGTTTCCAAATCCGATTGTTTTTTACAAGCTTTTACTTAGTGTCTATCTGTCTGTCTGAAATAAAATCTTGCAAGTTAAATTTGTCCCCCTTCTAGTTGCCCTAATAACGTGAAATTTGGCAGGTGTTCATAGTTCCCGTGACAATCCATTACGGAATTTTTGTTAGAGAAAAAAATAAAATGGAGGCTCTAAGATTGCGGACGAGATGTGTTTATGCTCCGATTCGACTCAAAATTGGTATGTGTGGGTTTCGGGGTCGAGATTATGAATTTCTCGTCAAAATTCATAAAATAAAAATGGCAGCTTCAAGATAGCCGTCGATCTCTGTGATTATGGCCCGATTCCATTCAAAATTGGTGTGTGGGGGTTTTTGGGGTCGGAGAATTATGAGTTTTTATTCAAAATTCACAAATTCAAGCTAGCAGATTCAAGATGGCAGACGAGTTTTGTAATTTTGGTCCGATTCGATTCAAAATTGGTATGGGGGGCTGTTCGCGGTCGGAGATTTTGATTTTTTTGTCAATATTCATGAATTCAAGTTGGCGGACGAGTTTTGTGATTATGGTTCGATTCTATTGGAAAATTGGTATATGGGGGTTTCGCGGTTAAATATTGAGAATTTTTTGTCGAAATTCATAAAATAAAAATGGCAGCACCAAGATGGCCGACGAACTCTGTGATTATGTCCCGAGTCCATTCAAAATTGGTATGTGGAGGTTTTTGGGGTCGGAGATTATGAATTTTTATTCAAAATTCACAAATTCAAGATGACGGATCCAAGATGGCGGACGAGTTTTGTAATAATTATGGGGGCTCCAAGATGGCGGACGTCTCTATGATTATGCTCCGATTCTATTAAAAATTGGTATGTGGAGATTTTGGGGTCGGAGATTATGAATTTTTTGTCAATATTCATAAATTCAAGATGGCGGACGGTTTTGTAATTATGGTTCGATTCTATTGAAAAATTGGTATATGGGGGTCTTCGGGGTTGAAGATTATGATTTTTTTGTGAAAATTCATAAAATAAGAATGGCGGCTCAAGATGGCGGACGATCTCTATTATGATCCGATTCTATTCAAAATTGGTATGTGGCGGTTTTCGGGGTCGGAGATTATGAATTCGTTGTCAAAATTCATGAATTCAAGATGGCGGCTCCAAAGATGATGGACAATTTGGTGATAATGGACGGTTTATATTCAAAATTTAGTCGAAGATTATTGATTTTTTGTCAGAGTTCATAAATTGAAGATGGCAGCTACAGGATGGCGGACGAGTCAGAATCTTTAGATGGCCTCCTCATTGATGAACTAGATAGCTCAGAACTTACAGGAAAAAGGCCTCACAATGACGATGCATAACAAAAATGATAGATAGATATACACTTTATTGTCCAAGAATTTCTCATTGACAAAGTAAGGTAAAAAATATAGTTATTAATAAAAGGATTGGTAGAACATATAAGTATTGAAATCGATTGAATATAAAACAGATAGATATGGAAATATAGACAAAACAAAAAATAATTCATTAATAAATAATAATAATAACCTTGCATACTTTAAAAGCAATTGCATCACAATATATACAAAATTTCGTCAAGCAAATAACATATGTTTTCACATATACATATATATGCACCGTCGTACATGTTAAAAGTAGTATCAAAGCAGCTAAAACACAAAAGAGAAAGAGATAGAGAGAGAGAGAGAAAACAAAACAAAAGTGTTTACATAATAATTATTTTAGCATCACTTTACAGTATTTGAGACATGTTCACGTGATATTCCTGCAGGCTATAAAAAGCCTTTTCAAGAAGCATATTTTTGACTGATCTTCTGAAGAGTTTATGATCTGATATGTTTTTAATTACCTGTGGCAAGTGATTGAATATTCTTTTCCCTTCATACATATTAGAGTGTTTTGTTGAATTCAGTTTAGGAATTGGGAGGTGAATATTGCAGCTCTGTCTGGTATTGTAAAGTCTATTTTCAGAAGAATCAGTAACATAATTTTTGTGAATCAGGCATACCACTTCCAGAATAAAGATGCTTATTACAGTTAAAATTCTTTGTTGAACAAAAAGTTGTCTACAGCTATCCCTGTAGTTAGCCCTATACAAGTACCTAAGAGATCTCTTCTGCAGTACAAATACCTGATTGTTTGATTACAAAATCCCCAAAACGCAATGCCATATCTTAGATGGGACTCTACAAGGGCAAAGTATGTGGATCTGGCTGTAGATATGTCATGTTTATTGGCAACAATTCTAACAGCAAAAGATCCGGAAGCTAACTCCTCACACAAAGATGGGACATGTTCATTGAATTTCAGCTTATTATCAATGTACAGGCCAAGAAACCTAGTACAAAGTGTCTCTTAAATATTAAAACCATCAAGTAGTAAGTTATCATAGCTGAATTTGAAGTTAACAATTTTGGTTTTATCCAGATTGAAGTAGAGCAAGTTTGAATCACACCATTGCTTAACTTTCTTTAAATCTGAAGAGACCACTTGTTTCAAGATATCAATGTTTTTCCCATGCCATAACAATGTGGTATCATCAGCGAAAATTGTGAAGGATCCTTCAATATTTATTGTAGCGAGATCGTTTATGTACAGTAAAAACAAGATCGGGCCCAAAACAGATCCCTGAGGTACTCCGCAATATAGTGTCGAAAGATCAGAACATACATCGTTCGTTTTCACTATTTGCCATCTATTCTTGAGGTATGACCTAAACCAATCGAGACATGTTCCTCTTATCCCATAGTGATGCATAGATTAAGGCGTACTTACTAGAAAGCACAAAATAAAATAATTAATAAAAGCCCTTTTTAAAGACAGGCTTTTATTCAAATGCGCTTAAAAGTTGAAAATAATTACTTTGGACGTGTGACGTAGGTTATTCCGTGAGTTATAGATTCGAAAGCTTGTCGCTTTTGTATTCCAACTTTGCACGACCATCTCATGAATCTATAATTCACGTAACACATCCAAAGCAATAATTTTTTACCTTTTAGCGCATTTGAATAAAAACTTGTTTTTAAAAAGTTTTTTTTGTTAATTATTTTATTTAAATTCTAGATATATCTCGAAATTATTCATTCTATATGAACAATTATTTAAATTTCGATACTTTCGTAGATATATCGGGTGCCAAAACTATAGTTCAAACAATCCTGGAGCATAGAATATTAGAAAAAGAAAATAATAGTAGTTTGTGTAACAAGTACACAAAATGAAAAGGTTTTTTGTACACGCTTCCCAAAATGTCACCTATGAGAACTAAAAAGAGTCCGCAAAATGCCATGAATGAAATCATCATGGCAATACTTGAGCGAACTCAAATTCGTTTATTCAGAAAACGCGTATGAGTAAATTCCAAGAGATTTTTTAAGATACGCTGAAAACTGTATTAATCACTTTACATTGAAGACATCACACTATTGCTACGGAATTACCTTTTGGACACATATTTTAGGGACAACAAACGCAAACATTTTGAGTATTAGACAAACGCGTCATTGAGAAAGTGTCAGTTATCAAACAGCTAATGGGGTACAAACAAAGCTATTTCCATTAGAGTACTTGTGTTTTCCTGGTAAATCCTCTCCAAAAAACGATATCCTGAAATACTGAAGTGAGTGAATATGTCTATTAAGGTGTTATAAACATGGATTTTCTAGTTTAAAAATACGTTGACATGATGATAAAATACTTGAATAGTTTTTTTTAATCGTAACAGATTCATTCAAAACAAAACGTGAAATTTTTCCGATTCTACTTTGTTATGACATCTTTTTGGTATTTTATTTCGACCAGAATTATTTTCATTTTAATTATTCTGCATATTTCATGATTTCACAATACAATTTTAGATTTCAATCTAGAAGTTTGGAAGAGGAATTATTGAACCACAATAAAAAATTATATTAATATCCAATCTCCAAATTTCATCTATTCTCTTGTTGAACCTCTTCACAAATACATTTCGACATTTTTTGTTGACCCTTACTTGACTGAATGGTTTTTTTCGACTCCTTATCCATATCTTCAATGGCAGTGAAAGTACCATTTCTTTAATGTTTTTTAGTACTATTCATATACTTTTCCAAATGTTTTATTATTTGGCCATCAAGGAAGGAGATATTATATCATACAATATGTTCACTAAATGTTTATAAAAATCACAACAAACCACAAAGAAACAATGATAGTACACTCAAATGCATTGTTTGTTCCCCGATCAGTTGATAACCGCCATGTTGTGACGTCAGCTGACATTGCTTAATTGAAAATGCAAGAACTCATTTTACTCACTATCGATAATAGGGCGTAAAAGCTTCGAAATTAAAAAATGTTTGTATGTGCTTTGGCTGTCCGTCCATCGTAGGTCTTGCTAAACCAACCGATTTCAATAAAATTTGGTATATGGGTTTATTCCACGAAATTTCTGGAAAAACTTTCTTCAAAATGTTCCTTATCAATATCCAAATATATTCCAAATATTCCTGGAAAAAAATGTGATAAAGCAACCTTAAGAAATACCTTTTAATCGACGAATTAAAAAAGAAGGAGGTTCTCTAGTCGACGCATAGATTTTTTTTAAGTATGACCATTCGTAACTTTTTACAGAGTTGTCCGATTTTGATGGTTCTCATTTTAATGGATAGGGTTTATTTCAAAATTGGTTCCATTTGGATTTGAAAAAAAAATAACTCCTAAGGGTGGGAAAATGGAGGATGATTGTTGGTTCACCCACTGGATTTTCACTTCTCAACCGATTCTACCACGCATAACTTTGTACTGGGTTATCCGATTTGGATGATTCTTTTTTTATTGTATAGGGTATGCTTCGAAGTTGGTCCCATTTTATTTTGAAGAATAACACCCCTAAGGGTAAAAAAATAGGCATTGATTTTACACCTGTGAACCGATTCTGTTGAAACTTGGCACACATATTTAGTTCTGATGACACTACAACATACTGGAGGCCCGGAGTTACTCTGATGATGGAGACGAAAGACAGTCGAGGTATCTCCACAACGGTTCACAGCAGCAGGTTGGGGTAATATGTATATATAACATGTCCTGGCAGACTCACTGATTGACTGATATACGATCAATGCCCAGATCAAAGCGCTGGACCTAAGAGCTAACATTTTGACAACATATTTTTGATATTCCATCCTCAAAGGGGAGTCATGGAAATTCGTGTTTGGGCTCTTTTTCACAAATAAAGACGAATGTGTTTCAGGGTTTTGGAAAATTCAACCCTAAAGGGGTAAAATGGGGGTTGAAAGTCTGTATAGTTAGTTCAAGTCTTTCTCAGATTGGAAAAGCGCATCTATCTCTCTTAAAATTTGACTCATTGCGTCCCAGTTGGATAATAACAAATTTGTGAACCAATGTAAGTATTTTATACTCACTATGGATAAATATTTGAACGATCAAACTTGTCCATTTTAAAAAATTCCTAATATAAAACTAATACCACCAGATATTTGGCAAGCGAAATAAGCAAGCATACAATCACTTCAAGAGAACTTTTGTTCACCATGAAGTTTATCAGAAGGATATCTATCAATAATTATAATTATATTCATTACTTCTACCTAATTGCTCGATTAATATTCATAGATTTACAAGGTGTTCGGTGCTCAGCCATAAACAAAACCCACACCAAAAACCTATTTTTATGATTACTCATCAGTTCTCGCATTGACATATATATGTTCATTCGTAGGGGATTCTCAACAGGTATTTGGACAAATTGTTTGTAAATTACAATAATATTCGGATGCAAATGGGAAAAAATTAAAATTAAGCTTCGATGAGGAATGCTAATCAATTCAGCGTATTATCTTTATCGATTTCTTTACATCATATTTTATTTTGTTGTACCAATGCAGGAAAATAAATGTCGTATGTGGCTGTGAATTTATGTTTGAGGATAATTTTTAACACTGTTTTATACATACATTTCTTGTTAAATAATGTGAAAAATGCCTGTCTCGAATGTTTTTTTTGACAATCAGACCGGAATTAAACAATGTTGACAATTACTTTTCCAAACCCAATTTATTAGTTGTGAGCAGTTTTTTTCAGGAATTCTTGTATTTCACTGAAACATGGGCCAGTATTAGTGATGAATAGTTTTCACTTTCCTTATTTTAGGTTGTTTTTTTTTGCAGACCAAATAGCATCCATGGTAATGTTGCTATACCGGGTGACACAGGATATCCGACCACCCCTGTAACTTCTGGATTCGTGAAAGGATTTTTCTGAATTTTGGTACAGTTATATAAGCAACCATTTCGGATTTGATCAAATTGCAATCCACTATGGCGGACTTCTGGTTTTTCTAGAAATGCCAGCAACTTTGTTTTTTCAATGGAACACCCTGTATATTTTTACATATTCAAGTTCAACAGGTCAAAACCTGTCAAATGTATTTTTTTTTTGAAATAATTGATTTTTATTTTTTTTATTTTCCTCGAGGTCAAGGCTATTCACAATGAGTCGCACATAACAGAGAAACTTAATTTTTTCTGAATTTTTTTTGTGTCACTTACTGTGGTTAATCAATTAGTCACATCAAAAATTGATTTTTTTCAAATGGAACCCCTATCGGCCACCTACTGTCTCTCTAGAATATACTTAGGAAAAAATGACATATTTTTGTATTTTGGCGCAGAACAAATTTTTATGCATTAAAAAATCTGACATTGCATTGGTATTCCAATTCCCGCGTCGAAGCGGTTGGATCAAATTCAACATGAGCTAAAACATTCATTTCTGCCTCCTCACTTACGATACATGTATTACGATCATCTTCTCCATTGTTGGGTTCTTTTTGGAATCTTCTCTCCACCTTTTTGAAAAAGGTTCTTTGTGGAGTGTCTTCTGTGTGGGTATCGTTCAGCGTATAACTGACAAGCGGCAACACTGTTTTTAAAACATTCTCCGTAAATTAATAACATATCAACCTGTTCACTTCTTGTGAACCTATAATTTTGATTTTCCATTTCTACTGATTCTCGGACGTTAACTAATTTTCGAGAGTTGAGATGAAAGATGACAGCGAAACACAATTAGTTGACAAGATTCAGAAATGTTATTTTCCACAGCTTACTAAGTTGAGACATTATTCGAACTGCAAGGAAACTCATGAACTAGTTGTAGATTCTTGAATGTATATAATTTGTTACTGCACCGAAATACAAAGATGATATGTAATTTTTTTCCTGAATGTATGTTCTAGAGAGACATGAAGGTGGCCCATAGCTATTTGTGATCAAAATGTGATGTGACTGTATTGATTCATCAACAAGTGACACAAAAAATGATTTAGCAGAAAAAAATATGTGTTTCTGTTATGTGCGACTCATTGTGAATAGCCTTGACCAAATCTCATTTATCCACGAGGTAAAATAATTAAAACAATTTTAATTTTAATTGTTTCAAAAACATTACATTTGACATAAGGTTTGGACTTGTTTTGACCTGTCGAACTTGAATATCTAAAAATATACAGGGTGTTCTATTTGAAAAAACAAAGTTTCTGGCATTTCCAGAGAAACCAAAAGTCCGCCATTTTGGATTGTGATGTAATCAAATTCGAAATGGTTGCTACTATAACTGTACCAAATTTCAGAAAAACCTTTCGAATGCAGGAGTTACAGGGGTGGCCCGATATCCTGTGTCACCCGGTATGCATAAAAAAATAATTATTGAAAGAAAATTTTTTTAAAGACAAGCTTTTATTCAAATGCCATTATTTTTTACTTTTTAGCGCATTTGAATAAAAGCTTGCTTTAAAAAGGTTTTTTTATTAATTATTTTATTTTGTACTTTTTAGTCAGTACGCCTTAATATATGCATTTTTGTTAATGCATCGTCATTATGAGGCCTTTTTCCTGTGAGTTCTGAGCTATCTAGTTCTCCAATGAGGAGACTATCTAAAGATCAACTCGTCCACCATCTTGGAACTGTCATCTTCAGTTCATGAATTCTGACAAAAAATCAATAATCTTCGACTAAATTC
Source organism: Gonioctena quinquepunctata (assembly GCA_018342105.1). Lineage (NCBI taxonomy): Eukaryota > Metazoa > Arthropoda > Insecta > Coleoptera > Chrysomelidae > Gonioctena > Gonioctena quinquepunctata. The sequence goes on along the minus strand of JAFIRS010002252.1, from coordinate 161,358 downwards.
ATGATCTCCTACCCCAAAAACCCCGACATACCAATTTTGAATAGAAACGGTCCATTATCACAAAACTTGCCCACCATCTTGGAGCCGTCATCTTGAATTTATGAATGTTGACAATAAATTCATAATCTCCTACCCCGAAAACTTCCACATACCAATTTTGAATAGAATCGGATCATAATCACAGAGATCGTCCGCCATCTTGGAGCCGCCATTTTGATTTTATGAACTTTGACAAAAAATTATTAATCTTCGACCCCGAAAACTTCCACATAGCAATTTGAAATCGAATCGGACCATAATTACAAAACTCGTCCGACATCTTGAATGAATTTGTGAATTTTGAATAAAATAATTTTCATAATTTTCGAACCACGAAAACCCCCACAAATACATACCAATTTTGAGTCGAATCGGACCATAAACACAAATCTCGTCCGCCATCTGTCCATTCCAAACAAAGAAAGGCATATCTGTATATCCCAAACAAACAAATACTGAATCTATAATTCCAAATTGTTATGTTCTCCTTGAATGAACCGTTAAGATGACATTTGTTTCTTTCTCAACAAGTTACATGAAGTGCTTTGGGATTGTATACATCTTGAAGACATTTTTTATTATTATGTGGCGATATCAATTTCAATTGTAATTCTTAACGTTGTACTAATTTTCAGAATATGAATGACGTGTTTTATTTCGACTTGAGTGGCCTACCAGGATAAAAAACCATTATCCCAGAAGTCTTGATGATATTTTCTTTAATTTATCTGTGTTGCGTACTAGATTAGTATATTAAAGTATAAGTGGATAAAAAGGGCTTTAAAACACGCGCGATTTTTCGAGCACGACGGCGCAGCCGGAGTGCTCGAAATAGAGCAAGTGTTTTTAAGACCAGTTATCCGAATACTACGTTATTTTTTATTGGTGCACTTTGAAATCATATATACTGGTATTATTACTACAAATAATAGAAATAAGAACTAATAATGCAAGAAGGTTGAATTCGTGATGTGACATCAGTATACCTTTCGTTGTCATGGAAATGAGAAAAACATTCCTTTGCAATTTGTTACCAAAGATCAATATTTGTTGTCACCAGAGCTCAAAAATGAATTATTCTAATATCGATTTTTTGAATAGTGAGGCAGAATCGCGGTTAATACCGCGAAAATCAGTGATATATATAAAAGAATATGAAAAGTTCATCAAATGGATGGAGGAGCACATATAAATGAACGAATTGTGAGTAATATTTTGACGTTACAAGGTACTCCTGTCAGATCAATAATCAAAAATTTGTCATTTAGACTTCACGTTTCTCGATTTGTTGAAGTTGTCATGGTTACCTTTAAAAAACGCGCGTTTTTTAAAGTTCGATTTAAACACGCTGAGGCGTGCTTTAAATGGGTAAAAAGGGGCACCAATAAAAAAAATATATATTTCGGACCATGCGTCCTATATTCTATTAATTTAATCTAGAGTTCAGTGTCGCACAAAATTGACTATAGTGACAATGCGAAAAGTGAAACGAATTCTATGAATTCCCTGTTATAGACTCCGCCTTGAAGATTTTCATAACATTTTTATGAACATTCCCCTATGAAGAAATTATATAGCGACCAGCCGTGTACCTGATGGAATTTTCCATCGGTAAAAAAAACCAAATACAATTAAAAGTATAGAATTATAGAAAATTATTTTCAGGAAAATATTAAATAGAGTCAAATATTTTTAACCTCCTATTTAACCCACTTAGGGAACGAATTTTAGAAAATATTTTCTTAGTGCTCACCTACGATATACAGTGCGGATTTTTATAGCCCCTCCCCCGTTGTTCGACGTAGAACAATTTTGAATGATATCACCAATACTAATTTTCGATAGGATTGTTTTTGTGGAGATTGACTTGAGTTCCCCCCATTGATCCTATTGTCTATCCACTCCACTTTGAGTAATATGGACTACTTCTACCATACTTTTTGAAATGAAAGTCATTGTGATTGCTCGATAGATGGCGTACATCAACTTAAAAATTTCAAATAGCATGTGGGTTAAGCGACACATCGTATTTTTTTTTTAATAGTTCAATACGTTTTTTGACAATATGCATTTGAAATGTCAAGTATAACAAAATTAAAAATGCATATTGTGAAAAAAAAATTATGGTTGAAAAGAGAATTGAATTATATTTTCAACGATGTACCATTGACCCCCTAGCATTTGAAATTTTCAAGTTGATTTTTTGACAATATGCATTTAAAGTCGTAAAAAAAAATAGTTTCGGTTGATGTGCTCCCCCCCCCCCCACGAGCCATCTATCGAGCAGAGCAATCACGATGTCATCTATTTCAAAGAATAATAGTATCGGTGATATCATTCAAAATAGTTTCGGTACCGTTGTTCTATGTTGAACCGTTCAAAAGTTAACAGGGAGGGGGGAGGGACTATAAAAAGCCGCACTCGCAATTGTGATTCCGTAGAACAACCATAGTTGAAAGAAAAATTGAATTACCTCTTCAACGATGTGCAACTCGACCTCTATGCCTTTCGAAATGTTCAAGTTGATGTGACCCCAGCGTAATGTATCTTCTCTCAAAAAGTACGGCCGGTAATACCATTAAATGTATTTCATGTCTCTTTGTTTCACATCAAACCGTTCAAAAGTTATCGAGGTAAGGGCACCATTCAGATCCGCACTTATACTTGACATTTCCAATGCATATTGTGAAAAAACGTTCGAACGGAATAGGATGGTTGAAAAGAGAATTGAATTATCTGTTCAATGATGCGCAACTTGACCCCCAATGCTATCTGAAATTTTTAAGTTGATGTGCCCCCCGCGCCATATATCGATCAATCACAATTCTTTATTTCAAAAAGTAGTATCGGTGATAGTTTTCGAAAACGTTTTCTACCGTTCAAAAGTTAACAAGGGGGGATATACAGTGTGTCTCACTTCCGTAATTATTGGAATAGAATTCTGAAATTCTCACGATCGTTAGATATACCGAGGATGAGTCTAAATCTCTTCTGGGGTTGACCTTAGTGACATATACTGCGCGCCAGGGGCGATGGATCGACATATTTTTGCGTAAAATAATATTAGGGGGCAAACAGGCTCAAAATTCTTACGGATTCGTGATCAGGTCATCAACTTCAGTAACCATCCATATTTTCGCTGAAAAATTTTCACACCCCCGTATCTTCCGTAATTATTAGAGTAGACTTCTGAAATTTTCACGATAGATAGACATACAGAGGATGATCTCTTCTGCGGTTAACCTGAGTGACATACACTGCGCGCTAGGGGCGATGGATATACCGATTTTTGCGAAAAATAATATTTGGGGTCAAGATAGGCTCAAAATTCTCACGAATTCATGATCAGGCCATCAACTTTAGTAAAAAAATATTCGCAAAAATAATTCTATCCATTGCCCCTGGCGCGCAGTGTAGGTCACTCAGGCTAACCCCAGAAGAAGTTTAGAATGATTTTCGGTATATCTAACGATCGTCAGAATTACAGAATTCTACTCCAATATCCAATAATTACGGATGATACAGCGGCGTTTCCAGGAGAAGTGAGATAATTTCGGATTTTTTCAGAGAAAAATATGGATTGTGACTATTTTGCCTCCTAATATTATTTTTCGCAAAAATAATTGTATTCATCGCCCCTGGCGCGATGTGTATGTCACTCAGGTTAACCCCAGAAGGGACCCATTTTCAGTATATCTTAATATCTCACAATCGTGTAAATTTCAGAATTCTACACCAATGATTGTAGCCAATATTGTAACGAGATACTGTTACATTTCTTATTGATATGCTCAGAGATACAAAATAATTAGGAGTAGCCCAAGGTAACTCCAATCTAAGAATCACTATTGCAAATCTTAGCGCCATCTAACGGCGAACAGTCATTAGAGTTGAGAAGAAGATGAGCGAACGCGAAGCATTTGACAGGACGATCTGGTATTGAAAGAATGCAGCGTGCGATCCTCTTCCCTTAGCCATCTATGTTTGGTCGGGATATCGTATTTTTTGATGCTTGTCAGTTGTTTAGTAAAGAAATATAATTTTGTTCATGTTGAGATAGCTAATGAATTAGAGCATCTTTCTTTCTTCTGCGAAAGTGATTTCAAATCAGTGAGTTATAGTGTGATATCGAGGTATGTAAAATATTTTAAACACATTTTATCAGTATATGAAAAATTTCTAACGGACTGGGATATTTCTTCATGGTCTCGTTATCTTTCATCAGTATATTTTGCTCAGTAAATGCGATTAGATTTATTTAGGTCAACAATTGATGCCAGTGCAGTACTATTTTATTTTCAAATGAGTTCGGTGGTATTATAAATATCCATGTAATATATCGAATTGAAAAAAGATATGGTGTTCAGCCATTTTTTTTGTTGCTTTATCTGACAAGGGTTCTTGGGGTTTAAAAGGGGGGTTTCTCAAATTTATGGTCCCCTTCCCCGCATTTGAAATAATAAAATAATAATAACATTCGTAAGTTAGATTAAATTTACAAAATATGTTAAAAAAAAAAGAAAAAAAAGAGTGAAAAATCAAAATTGTTTCCAAAATTTTTCAAACAATAAAATTGTACAAAATATATATAGTTGAATACTAAATTTTTTTTTTTAGTCTTAGGGGATGTATTTGGTAAAGTTTTTTTGGGAAATTTTTAAAAAATAATAAATATATATATATATATTTTCCTTTTTGGGAAAAATCAATTTTAAATTTCAAAAAAAATTCCCTAAAAAATAAAAAAAATTTTAAAAATTTTTGGAAAATTTCTTTTCCAAAAAAATTTTTTATTTAAAAATTAAAATTAAAACCCAAAAATTTGTTAAACAACGAAATTTTCTGGGAAAACAACAATTTTTCAAACCCAAAAAACCCTAAAAAATTTTTTAAATTATTTTAAAATTTTTTCCCCTTTAATTTTTTCGTTTTTTTTTTACCTTTTTAAGAAAAATTTTTTCCCCTAAAAACCCCCCTTTTTTTTTAAAAAAATTTTTTTTAAAAAAATTTTCAAAAGTAACCCCCGGGGTTTGCGAAAAAACCAAAAATTTGGTAAAAAACCCCAAAATTCTTTGGGGGAAAAAAAATTTTTTTGGGGGGAACCCAAATTAAAAAATAAAATTTTTTAAAAATTTTTTTAAAAAAAAATTTTTTTTAAAAACCAAATTTTTGATACGGGGGCCCCCCGGGGGGGGTGAAATTTTGGATTTTGCTAAATTTTGGGGCCCGGGTTAACTAAAGGGGCCCCAAATTTTAAAAATTACCCCCGGCGAAAAACCCCCAGCAAAAAATTTAAAACCATTTTTAAACCCCTTTTTTCCCCTTTAAAAGAATTTGGCCGGAAACCCCAAAAAGGGGGGTTTTTCGGGGGCTGGGAAACCCTAATTTGAAAACCCAAAAAAGGGCCCCCCCTTGGGAGGGGTTTTTTCCCCCAAAAATTTAAAAACAAAATTTTTTTTTTTTTGGGGTTTTTTTTGAAAATTTTTTTTTCCGGGGAAAAGGGGGCCCGGGGTTTTTGGGGGGGGGTCCCGGGGGGCCGGAAAAAAACAATTTTTTTCCCCCCCCATCTTTTTTTTATGTTTAATGCGGGGAAAAATTTTTTTAAAAAAAAGGTGGAAAAAAATTTTTAAAATTTAAGGGAGGGAAAAAACCCCTTCTAATTTAACCAAAAAAGGGGGAAAAAGCCCCAAAAATAAAAATAGATTAAAAAAAATTTAAAAAAAATTTTTTAAAAATTGTTTTAAAAATTTTTGTAAAAATTTTTTTTTTGGGAAAATTTTTTTAAAATGGGCCCCCTTTTTTAAAAGGGGGTTTAAAAAAAAAAAAAAATTTTTTTCTTTTAAAAACCCCCTTTTAAAAAACAAAAATTTTCCCCCCAAAATTTTAAAAAAACCCCAATAAAAATTTTTTAAAAACCTTCCATTTTTTTTAAAAAGGGTTCAAGGGGTTTTTTTTAAATTTATTTTTTACTCCCCCAAAAAAAAATTTTTTTTTCTTTTTCGGGGTTTTTCCCCCAAAAAAAAAATTTTTTATTTTTTTTCCGGTTTTATACCAGAATTTTCAATTAAAAAAAATTCGTGGAAAAATGGTCAAAACCTTTATTTTTCCCTCCGGCTGCGCCGTAAAGGGGGAAAAAAACTGTTCCCCAAATGGAAAAACTAAGCGCCTAAAAAATTTAAAAAAATACTCAAGTAAAATATTTTTCCTTTTTATATTCTGAAAGAAATTAATAATTAAAATTTAATCAATCTCAATCAATATGTACTTTTTTTCGGAAGAAATAAAATTTTTTTGACGGGATGTTTAAATTTTTTAATGATGAACATAAAAAAAGTATATGTGGTATCATGTATAAAATCGATCAATAAACGAAGCAATCATCTGACAATATAAAAGATAAAATTTAAATAGTAAATGGTACCCAATCCGGTTTGCGGATAGAAAAAAAAATAAAAGGGTTTTTTGTTCAAAAAAAATAGAACCCCCGGACAAAGCACCTACATAAATCTAAAATTATATCTATATATAACTTTTGACAAAAAAAGGGCGAACAACATGAGTATGATGTTGGTATATGTTTAATTGATATCAATCAATCAATCAATAGTTTATTGTAAAAGTATTCTTTTGCAGAGTAAGTGTAATTTTATAAAGAGAAATATTAAAAAAAAAAATTATATGAAATATAATGAACAATCATTATAGGGTTAAAACATATGTACCTAAACGAATATAAATAAAACATTACAGAAAATATATCAAACATTACAGATAAATAAATAAATAATGCAATACAGATAAGTAAGCAACGGAAATACTAAACTTTAAAATTCATCAATGTAATATTCCTTCAAGTCATAGTAGGCTTTTTGCAGAAATACCTCTTTAACTGATTTCCTGAACTGTTTTAAATTTGTTATTTCCTGTAGTACATTGGGAGGTGGTTATATATTTTCTTGCTCTCATATATCAAAGAAAATTTTGTAATTGCTAATTTTGGTATTGGCAGGGGTAGATCCCGACTTCCTCTTGTATGGTATCGTCTGTCATTATTTACTGCTGTATTAGAATACTTTTGTGTATTAGACACACGGTTTCTAGAAGGAACAAACAAGGTACAGTGAAAGTGGTTTGCAGTGATCTTGTGATTTTTGCTACATGTATCTGACAGCCCTTTTTTGCAAAACAGAATACTGAATTTAGTAGTTGCTGACTACATAAGCCCCAAAGGCAATTCCATATCTCAAATGGGACTCGATCAAGGAAAATACACAATTCTGGCTGAGGATTGATTGAGTTCATTTGAAACAACTCGAACTGCATAACAGCCAGATGCTATTTTTTTTTGCATAAGTTCTCTACATGCTTATCAAATTTCAATTTTTCATCTATAAATACCCTAAAACTTTGTGTGAGTTTTGTTCACTATAGCGTGATTTTCTATAAGTAAGTCGTCGAAACTGAACTTGAACAGACTATGTTTGTTTTATTTGTGTTAAAACATAAGGAGTTTGAATCACACCACTGTTTAATTTTATAGAGATCAAAGTTATGTTTTCTCTGAGATTTTCTTCATTTGTCCCACGCCAAGGATAGTGGTATCATCTGCAAAAATGTGAACTTCCTTTGATGTCAATGGTTACCAGATCATTCAGATAAAGCAGAAAAAAATGGGACCCAGAACCGAGCCTTGTGGTACACCTGTTGTGTTATTCTCCATGTGCGATTTATTTCCTTGGAGTTTTACTACTTGTTTCCTGCCTGTTAGATAACTGGAAATCCAGTTATATGACAACCTCTAAAACCATAGCACTGAAGTTTAAATAACAGTGTTTCATGGTTCCACGCAGTCGAACCTTTAGAGAAATCATAGACACTGCCCCAATGCTTCATTATTATTTAAACCAATATACATCTTCCAGAAAAGAAGATTGCATCTCCTGTGTTTTATAGCTTTGGAATCCATATTGAGATTCGCATGGATGTTATGATGACTTAAGAAGTTCAATATTCTCTTTTTAACAAGCTTTCAATTATTTTTGAGATTGTTGGAAGCAATGATATAGGCCGGAAGTTTGATGGATCATTCATTTCGCCACCTTTATGAAGCGGAATGACTATTGCTAGTTTCAGACATGAAGAAATCTGCCAGATCGAAATGTTTATTGATGGCCTCCACAAGAATATTTAAAGCGTATTCTGAGAGATTTTCTAAAATTTTAACTGATATTTCATCATAACCAGATGAGTGTTTTGTTCTTTATTTCATTAATGTTTGCTTCAGTTCGTATATGTCAGGTATCAAATAGGTGAAAGTTATCTGGAATATTTATATTTTCATAAACTCGGTTGGATGGATTGTCGGTTGTAATTCTGATGTTATTTCTTGTGCTATCGTACAGTAGAAGTTGTTTAACACGTTAGGATCTATATCCGCATTAGAAGGCAATATATTACTTTTACCACGTAAATTATTTATTATAGCCAGTTTTCTTTTGTTTTATTTTCAGCCTTATATAGTTTATCTTCAAAATATCTTTGTTTGGCAAGCTTTATTAGCTTTCTGTAAATCTTCCTGTATGTATTAAAATATGATATGAAAAATCCATCAGTTATGAATTTTTTAATAGTATGTAGTGATCTCAAGTTTGTTGCCGATTTTTTTATACCTTGAGTTATCAGGGCTTTTCTTTTTATTTTTGATTTTGATCTTTTTATTGGAAAACACTTCTCAATATATCTCTTAGGTAGTTCTGGAACATGTTGATTGAATCATCAAAGTTCAACACGTCAGCCATGGTGTTATATTGCATAGGTTTCTAAATGATTCGTAATTCGTCTTACTATATATTCTTCCGTATCTAAATTTACTTCTTTCATTTATTGTTTGGAGCGACATTTCGAGAATAAAGCTTCATGGTCTAAAAGGCCTGCGGCAACAGTTTTACAACTAATATTCTGTTTTCAAATTTGAGCAGATATAGTCAATGATAGTGGCTGAATACATGGTTATTCTTGTATGTTCATTAACATGCATGGTCAAGTTTAGAGAGGTCAGTAAGTTATGTAGATCGTGTTTTACCAAACACTCTTCATCATCATAATTAATATTAAGATCACCTGTGAGTACAATCTTTGAGTTAATTGGTAGGTTTGATAGAAGAATTTCAAGTTTACTCAAAAAGTTTTTAACATTGGAATTTGGCGATCGGTAAACGCAAATTATATAGATATTGTTCTTTTTTTCATGTACCAAAGAGAATTCAAATTCATTTTCTGCTAAAAGAAAGTCATACTTATCAATATTCAGTAATATAATGTCATTGAGTATTTTTTCATTGGCTAGAATCATAGTTCCACCATATGCCGAGTTACTTCTGCAATATTTGGCTACTATGACATAATTTGGAATATAACACGGTTCGTCATCCCTTAGCCAGTGTTCAGTAAGAAGAACGAAATCTGGCATATTCTGTGTTTCAAGGAAAATCAAAAGTTCATCAGTTTTGTTTCTTACTGATCGGATATTAAGTAATAGTGAAGATAGGGTAGTTTTGATATTGGCGCTTTGTGTTTTGATTCTACGTTTCTTCTCAGTTGGTAAAATTATTTGTGCTTTAGTTCGCTCTGAGGTATTCGCGTGTATAAAAAATCACTATTTACATTTTGGTTGATCAAATTCATATTATTTTCGACTTCTGGAATTTCTTGGGCAATTGGTATTACGTACCCATGGTCAGCGGTGGAACTCGTAGAATGGTCCAGTTGGGGTGTAAGTTGAGACAGTCTAGGATAAAGACAACTTTTTCCATCTTCACAAGATGACGGCTGGTTTTCTTCAATTGGTATACTACTTTGCATGTTTTGGATATCGCCACATAATAATAAAAAATGTCTTCAAGATGTATACAATCCCAAAGCACTTCATGTAACTTGAGAAAGAAACAAATGTCATCTCCACGGTTCATTCAAGGAAAACGATAACAATTTGGAATTATAGATTCAGTATTTGTTTGTTTGGAATTGACAGATATGCCTTTCTTTGTTTGGAATTGACAGATGGCGGACGAGATTTGTGTTTATGGTCCGATTCGACTCAAAATTGGTATGTATGTATTTAGGTAAAGTTTCTAATTTGGTGATAATTATCACAGAGCTGTGATTTTTGCTTCTGACCTAGGTGAAGCGATCATATATATATATATATATTTATATATATATATATATATATATATATATATATTTATATATATATATATATATATATATATATATATAAATTGAAGTTTGGAATATTTTTTATCATACAAAAACCTTTATGAAGAAGTATTTGACGATTGGTCAAAGATAATTCTTATACACTTTCTCTGAATATCATTGCAATTGAAGTCATTTTCGTATATCAAATTCTTCAAACTTAATTGTGCTGAATTCTGATTTTTATTCTTTGTAAAATATAGTCTTGGCTGATCAAGATCAGAACAACTTTCTTTTTTTTTATGGAGCAAAAAGTGAGCAAAGTGAGACACACTGTATAAGGAATTCCTGGGCAAAATGTCATGCTTATTTACCCACCAGTTTGAGCTGTGCCTTGTCTGTTGTTAGAATTTAATTAGTAGATAGTAGAAAGAAAAGATTGTGGGACACAAAACATGTCAATTCAAGTAGCGAGCAATAAATTTTTTTATGGATTCTGAAGTGTAATTTTCCTGAAATTAGTGGTGCATATAATGATGCAAAAAATGACACCTCAAATTAGTTGATGACTCAAAAATAAAATTATTTTATTTCTCTTTTGATTCCACTCAACTTTTTTGTCGGGACATCTCAAATCACTAGTGTTTTCAATACCTGCAGAATCTGCTGAACATTTCCACTACCCGGATTTTAGTAGCTTGAACGATGATAATCCAGGATACCTACTTGTTTTTTGGATGTAAAACGTTTCAGAGCAAGAAACTATATAAATAAGACAATTATATACAGGTCTAATTGATTTTCTCTGTTAAATAAATATCCAGTCTTTCTGTATAAACCTGTGACGTGAATGTATACCTAACGAGATTATTTCTATCGCTCGGCGAATTCCCATAAACAAGATAACCCATTCGTAAAATATTCAAGATTTATGTTCTTTTGTCAGAACGAATTATTTACAACACGAAAGTATTCGAAAATAACCATCCAATATTTCATTGCGGTGGTCAAACGAATCTGAAATGAACAACTATTTATTGGTCTTACATTTTCGAAACTGCATCGAACATAATTCAGATAAAATTCACGAGTTTAAAATATATTATTATACCATTACGTGGCCGCACTAGCGAAACCGATTTCACTTTCCATTGGTAATTGTATTCTAACATCGAAATACTTTTTTTCTACGGCTAAATACAAAACGCTTTTTTTAAACTGTTTTGATTAAACAATGAGTATATTGTATGTTTTCAATTTATTTCCTTATCTGATAACACAATGAAGTCATTGTGTTATTGTTAGTCATTAAATCACGTCACCCATGGAAAGCAAGGAAAACTGAAGACATCCGTCAATTCAGTTTCATCAAAACTTGTGAAATTGACGAACTAACTCCTCCAGACATAATTGTAGCCGCAAGAAATATGAAAAAGCTACAAATCCTTCACAGATTGGCAAAAGAAAAAGGTCACCGCGTCAACTTCAGAAAATGTATTCCTTGCATACTTTGATGAATTGTCTCAGAAATTTAAATCCTCAACTTTATGGGCGCAATATTCCCATGTTAAGGACCATGATAAATATCAACAGAACTGTAGACATTGGCAACTATTCAAAACTTAGAGCATTCCTAAAAAGAAAATCAAATGGATACAGGCCGAAGAAATCCAAAATTCTCTCCACTGATGAAACCGATAAGTTTTTACTCAATAGGTTATTATTGATTTTTTTTCAGGTCCTTTTAATAATGGGGATTATGGGTTCTCCTAGAAGGGATGAACTTTACAAATGAAAACAACAGATTGTAGAGATTTGGGTTCCACACCAATTCTTGTACAAATACCAAATACAAAAACCAAAGTTCGAAGAAAATTCACAATAACAAGATTATCTTTTTCTAAATTATCAAAAAGGAAAATGCTCAGGACAAACAGTTGGTATTAAAAGAATTGTTTATTCGGGAAAACGAATAGCTAGATATTAAACTTCCATTTCCTGACAATAACATCCTGGTGCTTGCTTCATGAGTCAATAGTAAAATCTAATAGACGCTGGCAAGTATCACCCATGAGTGACATGAGGTTGGAAATCAACCACAGTTGCGGAGAGTTATATTGACTAGTCAATGAAAAATAAATATGACATCGTCAATAAAATTGTGAGTACGATTAATAAATCTGAAAACATGCCATCTACTTCAATATCATATAATTTTGAAAATGAAGAAATACTAAATGTGCCTTGACATGTTCTTTGGGTAACCTTCCACAGTCTGAAAATGAAAATATAATCAGGAAAATCTATACAAGTGTAGACAGGGCAAAAAAACATGTCAAGAAACGTTGTTCCTCCACAAAAAAACAAATTCATTCAATACTAAATGTGCCATTGCAAAGCCCAAATGCTTCACAGATCACATTTAATCATTGTAACAATATAACTTTAAATATTGCGAATAAGTAAATTACAAGAAAAATTAATCAGAATATTGTTCAGTTATTCAATATGTTACCAATTTGTCAATTGTAAATGCTCAATACAATTAAAATTGAAGTTCAAGTTTCTGTTGTAAATTAATTTCGCTATTTTATGTAATAGCCGTAGAAGAAGTATAGTGTATAACTCACCCGGAATGTCCATTTCCCTGCGGCTCATGCTGCAAACATAATACTCGTGGGAAATGAGTATCATTCCGTGCTCGTTGAACAATATACTATTGTTCAATTTGGTGAGTGGAGTATGAACATTCAGTACGTATCGATCTCCTTGAATAAATGAACAGGATATTCATAAAATCAAATATACCGTGAATCTGGAACTAGATATTCTTCTAGGAAATAAAAACAGGAATCAAACTGATTTGGCTGCATACGGTTGAAATGAATGATTGGGATTATCACGCAATTTTCTTCAATGATCAGGTGTTTCAAGGCATGAAAATGATTACAAATTGTGGAAATGTTGGTTTTCTCAATTGTCAAAATCTAGGTTATAGACCAAAGTAGTCTACTATTTTTATGAGAGACGAATTTTCGGAAAAGGTAACTAAGGAATTTCTTGAACAGAAGGAATAAATTCAGATTCTATTGCCGAAATTCTATTATACGTCTAGTATTTTTTAAGTTATAATTGGACAATCAGGAGCTTGAAGCGTTACTTTTTCAAGCCAAAATTCACTTGGGAGAAGCTGAGAAAAGGCGTGTGAAATCTATTATCTAATGCATGCATGATCGGCAATTCGAATTTCAATAAAAAACCACCACGAACTGAAATGTCGCTGTTTGTATTTGATACAATCCTGTCAAGCGTGCGCATACAGCGAAAAAACACGAACTGCCGCTAAATTATATGAAATATATTTTTTGAAGCGACTCGCGCGTCACCTATTATACAATGGTTGTACTAATTCAGAAACCTTCGCGGGCGTGCGCACAACAATTCGCCAAAGTTTAATCGCAATCGGATTAATGGTATAGGAACGCATACGAGACAAACAAAATATATCTGTATATACAGTGCGTTCATAAAGTGTGGAAACGCTCGATTATCTTACGAGTTGATTATTTTCGGAAGTAAGGCTCGGACAGGTCGATTTTTATTCTAATTTTCCACTTTTTTAACAAAAACATAATTTTTACCCCCACTACCTTACATGATATGACGTCATCGATCATTTTTTTAAATGGTACTGACTATTTTTACTAGGTACTGACTACTTTTAATATTTTCGTTGCAAAATAAATAATGAAATGAATGTTAAGAGTTATGACCACCTGTTTTCTTTATACTCAGTATACTGTAACTTATAGTGTTACATATGACGTATGTGGCATGGTTGAACTCAGACATGTGTAGTTTTAATTTTTGGAAAAAAAAAATTATGATGACGTCATATTTGTAAGGTAGTGAGGATAAAAATATTTTTTTGAAAAAGAAAAAGAAAACTGAAATTACATCGACCTGTCCGAACTTACCTCCAAAATAATCAACTCGTGCGATTAATGGAGCGTTTCCACACTTTATGAACGCACTGTATATAAAAATGGATGTTGGTATATATATATATATATATATATATATATATATATATATATATATATATACCCGGGAAGCAGGCAAATAACAGACATTAAAAAAAAAAAAATTATCTATAAATAGAGGTGTATGTCCATATATTTCAGTCAAAACTACTCAACGCAGACTACTGGTGTTTATGCAAAGTAGTAGCACCAAGTCTCCCATCGTGCACTATGGTGATTGCGTGTCGGTAGCTATGGGGGGTGTGAGAGATATAAGGGTTGAAAGTGGTCGACGTCGAACATGTGTATCGTTATCGAATTTTCAATAAGAATGTTCGAGTTTTTTCTAGAAAATTCAAAAATTTTCAAGAAAGTTCTACAATGTCCTGGAACATTGTAGAGTCCTCACACATATTCTTCGAACATACCTCATCCTCCCTAATTAATAAAACAAATTATACATTGGTACATTTTTTGAAAAATATCAATCAATTAATCAATCTATATATAAAAGTCGAAAGTATGTACGTGGGAATCCGCCCTTCACCTCGATAAAATTCGAAATTTTCTAAAATATTACAATATTCCAGTGAGATTATAACTATCAATGAGGTTCAAGGTCGAACATTTCAGTATGGCGGAGTTAATTTAAAAGAATCACGCCTTTCACATAGCCAATTTTACGTTGAGAGAAACACCAATAAAGGAGTGGATTGACAAGGCAGAAAATTACCAAGAAAAATAAATGTAAGAAAATGGAAAAGGAATGGAAATATTGGAGAAAGAGAGCCAATCCAAGCCTTAGGCCATCATTATTACTCACTTTTTCATAATTTATAGACATCACTTCAGAGGAAAACCTTCTTCAAGGGGAAAACGTGTTATGATTTTGTATGCTGGGAATAGAGATAAAGTCTTCTGTCCACCAATAATATAAAAAAATAAGCTGCTTCAACAGACGTTGTTCTGCCCAAATTTCTATAGTCCCAAATTTTTTTTGTCTGAAAACTTCAGCGTAGATGTAATTTTTTCCTATGTTTTTCTTTGTGTTCTTCGATCTAGGTGACTCTACCCGCTTTCCGTCATCCCGTTATTCCGTTTTCCGCTATCATATTATCCCGTTATCCTGTTTTCCCGTTTTCCCATTATCCCGTTTTCCCGTTAACCCTTTTTCCACTTATCCCGTTATTCCTTTATTCCGTTTTCCCGTTATCCCATTTTTCTGTTATCCCGCCATCCCATTTTCCCGCTATCCTATTATTCCGTTATTGATAGCGCGAAAATACTTCAAATATCTCTGTATACCAATTTTCATGGCGGTTGGTTGAACGGTATATAAGTTGATGCGCTGCAGCGCCCCCTAGTGTCGAGTTAAAGTAAAATGGATCTCACAAAAACCTTCTCCATGGAAAAACACTTACTTTCAAAAAAAGAATCAACCAAATATGTTGTTCCTATCGTCAGTTATGATCGAGAATGCATATACAAATTATGATTTTGCAGTTTCTCCGAATTTGCTGACTTTCCTTTGTAATTGGAAAAAAAAACACTTTCCCAAATTTTCCAAATTTGCTATTACTATTAATAACATTTAAAAAAAATGCCAAATCGGTCCAGCCGTTCTCGAATTTTGCGCTTAGCAACACAATTTGACATTCATTTTTATTAAATAGATTCGTCCAGGTCCGGAGAGAGGGGGGGCAGGGGGCCCGGAGTCATCATGAAATATTATAAAAATGAATATTCAATGCCCACACCTAATACCCTAGTGGGGCCATACAGCCACATTCTATGTCAATTAAGATCCATTAACCTTCATTTTTGCGAATCTTATCGCAAAATTATATTTTTATAAAATATAAAAAAAAACTTTTTAATTATAATGAGATGTGAAGGTCTTTTTTCATTATCCACTTTGAAACTATATATGTAGTAGCTTCATAATATCAAAAAGAATAACTAGATTCATTTGTTTGGACTTTGATGTTTTCCCCGACCATGAAGAATTCGTTTCGTTCATTTAAATAACTATTTAATCAGGAAATGTTGATATTTTGACGATTCGATTCCTTTCCTCTTCATATAAATCATAATTATTGAAATTGTGGTGTGAGGCAGATTTATACAGAAAAAAAAACACGTTTCACAATTGAAGTACGGATGTTGCGAGTTTATTTAGTCCTTACGATAATATATGGCTTATCCAATTATTTCCATCAAAATAGTTTGCTGCTCTCAAATTGAGTTCGACGTTTTTAGGTAATTAAAACAATTAAATGACTCAATGGTTTGGCAATGCTCACAATTAGCTAGGCAGCTGAATTTCGAAAAAATATTAAATGATTTTGCCACCAAAAACGTAAGAAAGCGAATTTGTTTCAAAAACAATTAGTATTGTTGAAAATTATATAGTTCTATTTATTTATTTCACTGTTACAACTCATTCAGTTGGAATGAATAAAAAAAACTGTTGGTATAAGTAGAAAAGGAGCTGCATACGCTGCCCCAGGCCCAGGCTGCTATCTATTATTTCAAAGGTCATGGAAAAAGCCATCAACATCGAGCTCATGAAATATCTGGAAGACTCAGGAATTGTCAACGATAGGCATCCGCCATCAGAGATCAACTGGTGACCTGCTCGCTTACGTCTCACATATATGGCAGCTATCTATTGAAAAGTATGGAGAAACTTTAGCTGTGGCATTAGATATCTCCAAGGCGTTCGATCGAGTTTGGCACCAGGGACTCCTCGCCAAGCTTCCGTCTTATGGCTTGCCCCCTCAGCTGTGTTCTCTGCTTGCTAGTTTTCTCTCAAACAGGTCTCTCCATGTAGTGGTCGATGGAGTTTCATCTGACACTCTACTCATAAATGCTGGTGTCCCGCAAGGATCTATTCTCGCACCAACACTATTTCTACTTCACATCAACGACCTGTTGAAAGCAACTTCATGTCCAGTACACAGCTTTCAGTACCAGTACCCTCCATACCGCTTTCTCTTCCAGGGCCCCTATATCAGCCCGTGAAACCAGAAATGAACGAGGAAGAAATGTTAATAATATAAATATGGACTTAGCAACAATTCTCGAATGGGAATCTTATAACTTGGTAGAATTCAATGCAAACAAAACACAAGCATGTCTTTTCTCTAGAAAAGTCGATCTCACTGTGCCTAACATAACTTTGTCAGGAGTAACCATACCACTGAAGTACCATATCGATGCTTGGTATTACTATCAGCAATAACCTTTCCTGGGAAAATCACGTGAGGTCCATTGCCAAAAGTGCATCCCAAAAACTTGGTTTTTTGTTTCGTGCCAAGAGCTATTTCACCCCCACCCAGCTGCTTATGATCTATAAGGCACAGATCCGACCTGTCCTGGAACACTGTTCCCATATTTGGAGCGCGGCACCTAAACATATCCTGAGGCTATTGGATTCTGTCCAAAAGAGGGCAATTCGTCTCGTCGGTGATGCCTGGCTTGCAAACTCGCTCACTTGACTGGAACACCGTAAAAAAGTTGGCGATTTGTCTCTATTTTATAGATATTTTCATGGGCGATGCTCTTCTGAAATATCAACAATCGTTCCTGCTTTGGCAGTCTCTTCGAGACTAACCCGTCAAGTTTAGTCATCACACACCTTCGTGGTCACTTTGGAGACCTGCAGAACATCACTTTCCAAAGACTCGTTCATCCAACGAACAGGCTTTGGAACTCATTGCCTAGGGAGGTGTTCCCCGAGGCATACAACCTCCAGAAATTTAAGAAGAACACCAACTCCTACCTTCTTACCCTTGGTTCCCACGATGTTCTCTGAACATTACAGGATATCCCTTTTCGTGGGAACCAGAACATAAAAAAAAAAAAAAAATGCTGGCTCTCTCCGGCCCTGGATTCGTCTGCTGACTATCACGAACAGCTTCTCCCAAATATTCCACCAAACTCTATCATTGTGTAAGGTAACGCGTCGTATCATTCTTGGAGTGTTGAATGAAGTAGGTAGTAATGATGTGTGGAAGAACTAATCAAAGAAGAGAACAAATATTAAGTACAAAGTTCCATAAATCCGAATGTTATTCAACCAAATGATGAGTCCACCTCATCCGTATATAGCGAAAAAGAATTTTGATCTAAAATCCCGATACTACTTTTATGAGTTATTATTCTTGTTATCTTATCATTGTATTTTAGAGTTTAAACTCAACAATTAACTCATTTCGTAATTATTCAGGTATTATTTCAGTTGAGATAAAACTGGTGATCAATTGCTATGATAATAGGAATAAATAAAGAAAAATGCAATGCAAAATCATATACCGACGTCTTTGTCAAGGTGGCAACTTGAAGAGAATTCCTTTTCGAAACTTTTTATGCAGGTCCAACAGGGATTAGAAATACTATAACAACCCGTATAATTACATGACAAGATTCGAAACACCAGGTATCTTTACTATTCAAACAAAAGCTGAACGTTTGTAACACTGCCAATTTGTCACCTCGTAAATCTTGATGAAAGACGAGAAACAAACCCCCCGATCGAAAACCAAAAAATGCTCATTTCAACCCCTTGACCCCGTGACCCAGGTGCAAGCCACGAAATTCTGGTCTCGATCACTAGGAGTTCATGCAATTTGAGACCACGAGCCATTTTTGGCTACACAGATACGAAGCGGGCCTGTGAAGTTTTCGATATCGACGCTGTGATGAGCAGAAATATTCGGTTGGATCGATGGAGAGGGCCGTGTGCAACTTTGGCTAATTCCAAGCAATATTATCATCTCTATGAGCGGACGCTGCTGGATGAATATCTCGCGAAATTCGCGAGTAGCTTTGTTAATTTTACTACTGCGATCGAAACACCGAATGTTTCCTCTCCCTTCTCTCACACTGTCGTGAGTCCTTCATTCCAATGTGCACGGTGTTCCATGGTAATAACCTCTTGCACAGCCGTGAATGACGAGTGTATTATAATGCCATTTTATAACGAATTACAGTGGTGAAAAATCTGAAAACAAAATTTGAAAACATGTTTTGGTCTTCTGACAGAATTTTGGGTAGCGCCACCCGCCTAATTTCAGGTGACCTACTCAGAGTAAAACTTTGGCAATTGCCGAACGCAATAACATTTAATTCGACATTTGAATGTCCGAATCACTACAATGGTCGTGATATTATTTTTCAAAGCAATATTCAATTGCGAATGTTTCCCTTTTCAATACTGTTTGTGTTGTTTGTTTCTTACAGTGACTGTGATAATCATGATAAGTGCCACAAAGCAGAGTATGAAGTCAACTAGTTCTGACTTTATCACCCGTTTGGATATAACAAGGTTGTTTTCTTCACTTCGAAATTGAATATCTATCTCAGACAGCCTGCAATGTGTACATTTACCACAGAATCAGTTCAACATTCTACATTATTGC
Organism: Gonioctena quinquepunctata; assembly: GCA_018342105.1. Classification (NCBI taxonomy): domain Eukaryota; kingdom Metazoa; phylum Arthropoda; class Insecta; order Coleoptera; family Chrysomelidae; genus Gonioctena; species Gonioctena quinquepunctata. Next base: position 141,677 of record JAFIRS010002252.1, on the reverse strand, counting down.
CAAGTTAAATGTTTATTGCATTCGGCAATTGCCGATGTTTTCCTCTGAGTAGGTCACCTGAAACTAGGCGGGAGGCGCTACCCAGAATGTTGTCGATTTTTCCAGTAATTCGTTATAAAATGGACTTATACATTCGTCATTCACGGGTGTGCAAGAGGTTAGATTACACCTGGTATATATATATATATATATATATATATATTTACAGGGTGTAATGTAACTTCTTGCACAACCGCTAACAGTTGATAAAAAATAAAAATATATTATATGAAAATATCTATTATTTACCAAAATTTTGCTGTTTCGGTTCCCCATTCTTACGCAAAATGATAATAGACGTTTGTATACTATACGTCTACTTTCTAAATCCCTTCGAAAAATTGAAATCAGACCACTTATAACGCATCCCGGCTTGCGCCTTAAGCAAATTCAAATCACAATTATGCGAAAACTAATAATCCAACAGCTCCTGAGTTTCTCACACATAGAGTTTATATCAATCCCTACTATGTCGCAAACTTGAAAATGGCGGTGTGATGATTTTTTTTAAAACAGATTCCTGGTATTATTTCTGTCACAGAATCAGTCATTTCAGCTCTATAGATTTATAAATATAATATATATATATATATATATATATATATAAAATATATACATATATATAACATGTGCCAAATAATGGCCAGGAAATCCTCTTTTAGTCAATTCAAAAATTTTTATATTTCAATAGTATTTGACAGCGAAATTTTCATAACTAGTTTCATTCTCACTCTAGTTTTGTAAAAAGAAAATTTATTAGACAACTTTTTTAGAATTTAAACACTTTCATTAGTGTTTTAAATAAATTCTAAAAAATATTGTACAACGTTCAATTCAATTTTAAAAAGTATTTATATATTATTATCATGTATTGAAAATTCCAATACAAATGGTGATTCAGTTGCTTCTTCACTTAACTACTAATATGTAAACATTTTCGAAATCTTTACTAAATAAGCCATGGCCATATTGACTATAATATACAAAGTTATTTCAATAGTTATTAAGTATATATTATTATATATATTAGTATATAATATGACATTTAAATGGAACTACTCTGTGAATACTTTGAGATTTCTAATATTCATATGACACTTCTAACTTGTTTCATTTCACTCGGAAAACAAATTAATAGGACAATTTTTTTCCAAATTTACTTCATGGATTGAGTCGTTATAAATCAAAACCATCAAAATTTCATAAAAAAATATTGGTTAACAACGAAGTTACAACAACTTCAATTTTGGAAACAAAGTATTTGATTATAATTTTTATTTAGATTATAGACATATTTGAAATCTGGCAACACTGCCAATACAAAGTAGAGCACAAGTGAATTTGTACAGCGAAAATCCGAAGTCAATAGCTCATTCCGTTCAACAGTTATAACTACTGAAAGTATGGTAATGTGAGCGATTTGTGGTGTACTAAATCACTGCCTACTATTGATTTAGTACAATACCTATGCCCAATGTATTAGTTCAGCTTTCCTCGAATTATTTATACCTTCTCTGAAAGCTTGTTTCAGTTGAGTTTTACAGAATTAAAAAGGAACATTTTTTTGTCCTGCTTTCTGTTTTATTATTGAATAAATAATTTTGATACTTTAAAACTTGATTCGGTTCATTTTGTTTTTATCGGCTATTGAAAACTGCATAACTTGAAAATGAATTTTTAATTTTCTGTTATTTGCGAATACACTTATAACCTTAACTTGAATAAATGATTTTGAGGGAATATAATTCACAAATCCAGTGGCGTAGTTGGATTTTTATTACAAAATCGCTTCCACCAGAAATCGCTCACATTACCATACTTTCAGGAGTTATAACTGTAGAACGGAATGAGCTATTGACTTCGGATTTTCGCTGTACAAATTCACTGGTGTTCTCCTTTGTATCGGCAGTGTTGCCAGATTTTAAATATGTCTATAATCTAAATGAAAATTAATATCAAATACTTTGTTTCCAAAATTAAAGTTGTGGTAACTTCGTTGTTAACCGATATTTTTTTATGAAATTTTCAGGGTTTTCATTTATAACGACTACGAATCCAGTGGTGTAGTCAAATTTTCTCAAAATGAAAATTGCCTAATAAACTTTTGCCGTTTTTAACGAAAAAAAAAACCATAGAGTGCCTTGGAAATGAAACTAAAGTTATGAAAATTTGTGTCAAGATTCAGTTTTTGATGCTTGATTTTTAAAAAAAAATTTTTTGAGAATGACTGAAAAATGCGTATTTTACAGGGGTGGTTCCATTTCAAATGGGTCAACCATGACACAGTAGACAACCAACAATTACACATTACTGAATATACTAGATAGCATTCCGGTAGAGGCTGCAGGTATTCTTTATGTGTTAAAAGTTCCATCTTGTGAGAAATTTTACGGTAGCCGCTATGCTTTTTTATATGATTCCACGAGCACCGTTTGAGGTTTTGTTTATGGATCGCGTTTCCATTATCGTACAATTTTTGTTGCCACTTTTACAACTTCATCCCATTCGACGCAAATGGATTCTAAAGCTTAATTAGATATTCTGCTCTGGTTTCGTTTAATGGTAGCTTTCCTTCTTATTTTACGTGAGTTTATTCACCTTGGTTTTGCATTAATTTCGGAGGACCTATTTTTTCGTCTAAACGAAAAATATAAGTCTCCATTCGGCTTGCTTTTTTTGCGGTCTTTCAAAAATAAGAACGTTATCATTTTGTATTCTTTTTGTTTTTGTTCTTTTTTGAAAGACATAAATCAAAAATAAAAAAAGAGTACGAAGTATCTTCAAAATAAAATACTACAAAAAAATTTAAATGATGAGGGATTGTATGCCAAATAGCAAGAAGCAAAAATCTATTGCACTTTTTTTCGGTGAGAACCGTCCCCTTAAAATTCGGATATGAAAAGTTTCTCTACAGATGTATATCAGAAATGTTAGAAACCAATATCAAGTCAATATCTTGATCAGATTGCCAAGATATGACAAATTTACCAGTTTTTTCCAGGAGGAATTATCGTTTTGACAGTCACCGAAAAATAACTAATTTCACATACTTGTAGAATATCCAAAAATTCAGATGTCTGATTCTATAAATTTGTTTTAGCAACATTTATAAACAAGGATCAAGTTGATATTGAAAATCATGATGTATTTAGTGTCACAATTTCGAAAAGTATTTTCATAGTGGGCGCTTTTATAGCTGAAAAATTTAATTATTCAGTGCTTTTTTCGGCTATTAAAATACTCAAAATTCGCATCTTTTTTAACCAAAACACCACACAGAAACACGAAATCACCTGTTTATTGCATGTGAAACTGCCGTTGTCCAATATTCTTTCATTTTTCCAGTGAAAACAGATAATTGTCAAAAATTGGACTGTTTTGTAGTGTAGTGTAGTTTAATAGGACAAAGATGAAAATATCTGGAGTATTGCGTTAAAAAACAGACTACTTTTCATTGTACCTTAGAGTTACATCATTGCTGCACTCCGCTGCAAACAAAAGAAAGAACTTACGATGTTTCTAGCCTTACCCCGAATATAGCTGTATTTTCTTGACCAATATTATGACATAATTAAGATTAACACATATTTGCCTACTTATCTAGAGATCAATAAGAATGAAGTATTAACCTGGCTACAGCTACCTTAAATTTTATAATGGAAAATTTGTAATTGAGGTACAGAAAATATGTGTTGTATTTTAATTATGTCTATGTATATAAATAAATTCAGTTATTTTTGGATTACTCTAATTCCTCCTGGGAAAAAAACGGATATCGATTTCAGCTTCCTGCTATTTCGCCCTAAAGGGGTGAAACCGGTAAATTTGTCATATCTTGCAATCGTTTAAACAATCCTTCAATCACATTACACCAAAGCCATACAATACATTGAAGAAATCAAGTAGATCATTATAATAAAAATATGAAAAAAAAAATCGTAATTCTTTCAGGAGACCAATCGTTGATATCATTGAACTAAAAACCTGAAACAAACCGGTCTTCTATGATATTACCGTGGTAGTTTTTTAATAATTTTTTATTTTAATATAATTGTGAATATTAGTTTATATATTCGCAAGATTATTCTTCATATATCACTATGTTCCTATTTGTGTCTTCCTTTTCTGTTATCGTTATTTATTATTTAATACGCAAAAAACACATGATTAATATATACATGGCCTGCTGGTGAAAGTGTTTCTTTTCTTTTATTATATAAATGTATGTTCTGTCAAAAACTTATCGCAATAAAAATTTATTATTGGAAATATTTTTATATGCGGTGAAAAATATATTGAGAATACAATATATCACTGATAAATGCAAGCAAAATTCAAGAGTGTGGGCAAATGTTTTTCACACGACACTATACAACACGTATTTCGCGAATCACACGAAATTTGGCAAATAGCCCATTAAGCGAAACAAACATCGAACGGGTTGGCGATCTCGTTATTGTGGAACTATTTCCAGATTCATTCAGAAAAATAGTTTGAAAGTTTTAGTTTGTTTTTGTAGCCAGATTATGAAAATGGAGTTATTTATCCGTTATTCTTTTGAGGAACCAGTTCCCAAGTTTTCTTGTTTGGAACTGTTTCTTCGAATACTTTCTGGCTTTGTCAGAAAAAAAACTTTCGACACGAGTCCCGAATATGGATTCCAAAGAAATGAAGAATAACGTCACCAGGTCAACAGACGCAGTACATTGTTCTCGTGCGATTTTTCTAATTTTATTGTTAGAAATAAATTTGAAAAAAAAATGTCGTATCTTTGTTAATCGAAATTTTTTTTTTAATTTATATCTATTTTTTATTTATTTTCACCTGTCCCGAAGTGTGTAATGAATTTTACAAGTTAAATTTTACCCACTTCTAGTTGTGAAACGTGAAATTTGACAGGTGTTTAAAGTTTCCGAGACAATGCATTATGGAATTTTTTTCAGAGAAAAAAACATGATTCGATTCAAAATTGGTATGTGGGTGTTTATTGCGCCTGAACTGCGACAAGAGAACGTTGGAAATGTTCATTCGAACACGTTTTTTAACCGACGAAACCAAAAAGGAGGAGATTCTCTAGTCGACCGGTATATTTTTGTTTCCATCATTTTTATTTATGTATGATCACGCATAACTTTTCACTGAGGCGTCCGATTCCGATAACTCTTTTTTAGGTGGATAGGGTGTACTTTGAAGGTGGTCCCTTTTGAATTTAAAAGATGAAATCCACCCCTAAGGGTGAAGGATATTGATCACTCACCCTCTGAATTTTGGTCCGTTAACCGATTCTATCAGGCATAACTTTGTACTGGGTTCTTCGATTTGGATGATTCTTTTTTTAATAGATAGGGTATACCTTATATTTAGATTTCGAATGGAATTATATACCCTTACGGGTAGAAAAATAGGGGATAATTGATTTTTCACTTATGAACATTGGCACACACATACGTAGTTGACAAAGACAGATCGCTACTGACATTATTTCTGTTCCACATCCGTCAAAACTATTATATTCTATGAGAGGATGGAATGATATACAAAGTAATGAAATAAACTAACTAGAACAACAAAAATAATTTATATTACAACAAATAGTAAAAGTAGATAATCATATTATTTAACTGGTAATAGTTGAAGTAAGGTGGGTAAGTAAGTATTTTGGATGTAATAAAAAAACAAGTAGGTAGTAATTAGTATATTTAGCCATGAAAAATTGAAAAATACAAACTTTTTAACAAAAAATTAAACCGACGAAATACGGAACTGAAAAGTAAAAAATAAAATAAACCTTCTTAGTCTTAATAACTAAGCTCCTAAACTAATGTAAGTAACTTATTTTGAGTCGGCGCCAAACAAACAATCAACGAAAATCATTGAATTACTTCAAACCGCCCAACTCGATGCCATCATTTTACGCCTTACCTAATTCATTTGCTTGTTTGTTTGGCGCCGACTCAAAATTAGTTACTTATATTAGTTTAGGAGCTTAGTTATTGAGACTAAGAAAGTTTATTTTATTTTTTACTTTTCAGTTCCGTATTTCGTCGGTTTAATTTTTTGTTATAAAGTTTTTTGGTCAGATGTAAGCAAACGAGGGACAGCTTTTTTATGCCTAATTCTCCATTGAATATGTGACAAACACGTTCTTTGACCATATTTATAGCCTCTGCTATCTTTCCCACTTTAATTCGACGGTCGTCTAGCGATCATTTGGTGGACTTGAGCGATATTATGATCAGTGGCTCATCTCATCGCGAATATTTCAAAGGAAAATTCTTTTTATTTTTTTATAGACTTCCCAAATCATGTGGGTACAAGGGAAACTGAATCAGCCATCATGTTCCCCGGAACTAAATCCCATTGAACATGTTCGAGATATGCTGTAAGACGTCTTAGGTTTGGAAATCCCGTAACCGAAAAAGTAAGTTCAGCCGTTTGGTATCTGAGATAAAATGAAATAACCATTTACTTTGAAACAATATATGATCCTTGTTAATTTTTTTCTGCGATCAGTGCTAAATACCGACGCCGGTGAGAACACTTCCCCCAACCGGAAATTTTGCCGAATCCTCTGTTGTTTCAGAGGTAGGGTTCTTTAACGAGCTCAACATCTATGAACTCGGGACCGGCCATCTTAACGTTCCCTCCGAAGGACGGCATATCTATCGTCTTATCTCATGCTCATTGATAAGACTCCTGCAGCTGCGAATATGCTACTACGCTACAGTTGTTAGGGCATTTAACGCGCACCTTCCTTGTCAGGTGGTCACCTATTCAAGTACTAAATGCGCCAGACGTTGCTTGGCTCAGATATCGATAAGACTCTCGTCAACTTGACCAGCCATCGGTGCCCCTAAGGGGGGGCCTTGCTCTGCAGATTTCGTCGCTTACTCAAATGCACATACATTACTAGGAGGTTATAACAAAAAGTTCACTGACATTACAAGACAACAGCTTGTCGCGATGCTAATGGCGGCGGTGCCTCGGGACGTGTGGGGACGGGGGCCTATGCCGAACTCTCCCCTACGCGATCCCGGGGTGCCGTTCCGGGGGCAGAATCGGCAGGCTGAACTCACAAACAACAAAACACACACACTCTAACCATCATAAGCAAAACACACAAATACACACATACTCAAATACCCCAAATACTCAAATATCAAACACCCAAGCACCTCAAATCATTCCTCAAATAACCACACACACAAAACTCCACAAATACAAAAACACCTCAAATTTCACTCAAATACCTCAAATCATACACTCAAATACCCAAAATACTCAAATATCAAACACTCAAGCACCTCAAATCATTCCTCAAATAACCACACACACAAAACTCCACAAATACAAAAAACACCTCAAATTTCACTCAAATACCTCAAATCATACACTCAAATACCCAAAATACTCCATTTACTTTCTGACAGTGGAATATCCTATTTTTAAACTCTTCTCGTACTTTTGCAAATGTGTCTGCGGAAACAGCCTCACATTCTGCAACAATACGTTGTTTCAAAAAGTCAATATTGTCAGGTTCAGTGGCGTAAACCTTTGATTTAAGGTCCCCCACAGAAAAAAATCCAAAGGTGTGAGGTCCGGTGATCGAGCTGGCCATTCCGTTGAACCTCGTCGTCCAATCCATCTACCACGATACTCCTAATCCAAATACCGTCTTACTGCACCGTAATAGTGTGGAGGAGCACCATCCTGTTGGAATGTTATTTCCAAATTGCCGAATTCATCTGGATTATCTTCCAAAATTTCAAGGATTAACGGTTCTATTGCGTTTTGCAACAGCTCCAGATAAACCTCACCAGTTGAATAAGTATTTAAAAAAAGAGGCCCAACGATGTGATTTTCCAGGATACCTGCCCAAACATTCACCTTCTGGGGAAATTGGGTATGTGTTTCACGAAACAGGTGAGGATTTGCGTCACTCCAATACCTCACATTCTGTGTATTTACATTTCCACTTAGATAGAAAGTACTTTCGTGACTAAAACAAATTGTTTTGACATAGTCTGGCTGCTGGTTAATTTTAGTTTCCATATTTTCACAAAATTCTAGTCTTCGGTCTGGGTCGTCGTCTGAGAGTTGATGAACCATTTTTGATTTGTATGGATGAAATTTGTTTTTTTTCAACACCCTGTGTACTGTACTTCGACTGACTTCACAGGTAGATGCAACGTGAGTTGTTGAAGAAGTAGGATTAACTATTACTTCTGCCAGTATATCAATTTTTTTCTCATCAGAAATTTGTGGTCTGCCAGATCGTTTCGCATCATGAATACTACCCGTTGTTTCTAACTTACGAAGGAGCTCACTTAAATAAGTCCTCGAAACGGGGCGATCGGGAAACCTCTCATTAAAAATGCCTTCTGCTGCATGAATATTTTGTCCAGTTTCACCAAGAATTAGGATCGCTGCTACTTTATCACCTAAAGCACGGACCATTTCGCTTCTTGAAGCACTTAAACGTTCGGCTCACAACAGTTTAACAAATTATTAAAATGTACAAAAATATTAAAAGTACCAAAAGCTGCTAAAACAGTTAAAACGTTCGATCAACAATACACAAATTATTAAATGTACAAAAACTTGGACAATTACAAAAACGTCGAATTGGGAGACTAACAAAAACGTCAGCTTATCCAGAGGCCGAGCTTGAATTTGGAATTTTAGTATTAACTGATTTAATTGCGTTTTTTAGAAGCGAGTTGCCAAAACTGCCATAAACACAAACAAAATTAGTATCATTGAATAGGTTTTTTCGATACCTCTTAAAAGAGGTGTCGCTTGCCGTAGGGTTCCATTTAAAATTATTGGTCACCATGGCCTTGTGACGTCATCTTTGACGATTTCGTCATCTATCATCACTAGTAGGGAAGTTTACAACCTTTAATATTCAGTTTCCAAATTTCACTTGTTTATGTATAATCGTTCCAAAAATAAGAGGGGGGGGGGACTTTTGAAGAAGAAGAAGAAGCACCGTATGTATCTCATACTGATGGTAATGGCTGTGTAAGAAATTTTCAGAGTGGCGGTTAAAGGCTGACTGGAAGCTCGAAAGAACAGCGTCGAGATCTGCTGGGAGGGGCTCACTCACTCCTCGTCTTTGGGCTAGGACGCCGTCTGGAGGGTTTGCAAAGGCCCTCCGGAGGACGGCCTGGCCCTCTCCGGGCTGGGGGCTGCGCGAACAGCCGCCGGCCTGTAAATACTGCACATATTGTATATTTGTATATAGTTAGTTTATTAGTTGAGACATGAGATGTATTTCTGAAAAACGTAATAAATTGTATTGATTGATTGATGCTCCAGAAGTCACGTGAATGAAATACACGGTACGAAACCTTGATGTGCGAGCCAAAGGTGCACTTGATTGTTTTTCTTATCTGCAGTATGCAATATAATCGAATTAAACTATTCGAATGATCATAAAGTTAATTCTTGTTGTTTTAAACATCGTTTGAAAAATAAGTAACCTGTGAATAATTATATGCAAATGAATGATATTAGTTGTGAGCGCATTATGATTAAATGATAGTGGAATGCAATTGTTTATATGCTTATCTATTAAATGTCAGATTGTTATTATTATATGCTTGGGTGGTAACACCTGTGAATTGATTTATTACATTTAATAGTATAATGATACTAATGAATAATAAAACTCCTGCAATTTTACAACTTCTTCACTTTTTGTTACACCAAAATTAGATTGATATCACCCCAAGGAATTCAAGAGTTGATCAGATGAAATCAATAATGTCACCATACTGATTTATCTATCAAGTTAGGAGACCTTGAGTGAAGCGCCCTAAAAAGAAATAGTCAAATAGGGAGGACTAAGTTCTAGTAGCCCAAGCAGCAACAGTCAAACTACTATTCTCTCTTTCAACTTTGGGTTACTACAAGTGGTAGAAAATTATAATTTTATCACTTTTCAGTTTCTGTTTTCTTCGGTTTCATTTTTTGTTAAAAAGTTTTTATTCATAGGTAGTACATATTATAATAGATGCAGTTTGGGCACCAATCGAATCTTAACTTATAAATTCTTAATTTCTACTTATTGTAGTTGCATAAAATACCAGTTTAGAACGTAGCATATTATATTCTAATATTTATATCATTTTGGATTGTAGTTTCACGGAAATATTTTAAAAACAATTAATTCTACATTTTATCAAATTTGGGCTACTACAAGTGGTAGAAAATAAAAAATTGATTAGTTTTTTATATAGGTACATGAACAGGTTTAGTTTCGTCATCAATGGATTCTTAGCCTATAAATTGTTGATTTCTACTCATTGTAGAGCACAAAATCACTAATTTAGGACGTAAAATATTATATCTTTTATTTTATAGTTAGTTAGAGCTACTACAAGGGTTGGAAAATTATAACTTTAACGGTTTTTCATAAAGTACGTACATTACAGATTTAATTTGCGTCACAGTTTTGGCAGCGATTTTAGCCTATATATTGTTGATTTCTACTTATTGTAGTTGCATGGAAATAACATTTTAAGATTGAACATAGTTCATTTTTCAATTTTACATGAGTTTTGAGTAACTACAAATGGTAAAAATTGCTTTCTTTGCGTTTTTATTAATTTTCCATACGTGCTTTATGCATAGCATTAATAACCAGCGTCAGTGAACATCATAGGGGGCTGTGATCATCGTATTTTGACAGTACAAAACGTCAGCAAAAACTCGTGTTTTGTAGTAAAAAGAATATTGTGCAGTCAAAACGAATGCAGACTTTTTTGTTTTAAAAATGTATCGATTTTAAAATCATGCTGAATGTAAAATATGCATAAAATTGCCTGATTTAATGATGAATCATCGCACTCTATCTTATTTACCCGCATTAATAGAAGATTGTGGTTTCTATTTGGAGGATTTTTTTTTTCGAATTGTTCAGGAATATTTGCTCCTAAACTACTCAAAATTGAAAGTGATAAATGGAAAAATGGTGAATAAAATAGTGTCTAAATATTATATATATTTTATTGGACATATATATTTAATTTATTCAAATCAAAGTTCAGCTTTTTTCGCCTTTAAGAAGAAAGGAGGTACCTGAAGAATATAGAAAACATTTTAACTATGTAATTGAAATGTATCAAAATTAAATAAAGAAAGAAAAACCAATATTGTCAAAAAATATTATTCTGTCAAAAAATTTCCGATTTAATTCGTGTTGAGTACCCAAGAGAAAAAAAATCAATAAAATTCATAGGTTGCATGGTGATCTGTCAAAAAACCCAATTTGATTGGTTGAACATTACTGTTGTGGAATTTTCTAGAAAATCGCATATGATGGGAAGTAAAAGAGTCTGTAAAAACAGAATTAATTTGATTCGCTTTCTTTTTGAGATATATTTTTCTATTTTATTCCAATGAATATGAAAAGGAATCTGGGTAAAAATGTCTACTACCTCTGATACTCATAGCCCAGTGTTTACTGGTGATATTTCATTTATTATTGAAAATATGAGCATTGTTGAAAAAAAATTAGGTAGAAAAATGTTTACCTCACTGAAATGAAGTCACCGTTCAAAACTCGCTGGAACAAATCCACATTGACTAACTTTCACTCGAATAAACAACAACAATCAACCGAAAATCCAGAATATTACCCAAAACCAAAGAATGGAGTGAGGGAATCTGAAAGTCGATATTGATATTTTCCAGCAAGCTTAAGAAATAGCAGATGCTGCCTAAACTATAATCTGTTCTAAATTCGGTGGTAGGGTGGTTATTTTTAACCGAATAATTATTTCGGCAACACAGTAAATCGATAAAACTTGAGTTCCTGAAGTTCGGTTTAGTGATTTGTATAATAGGATATCTGAAAAATTTCAGTCACAAGAAACTGCGGGATTTACTGATTAAATTTTTGTATTGCAAATATCCCCCTTTAGTTTCAATATGGTTTTTCTTGTTTTGTTTTGAAACCACTTCTAGAAATATACAGAAACCAACAAACACCACTGTTGGCGTGGGAATCGCGGAAACAAAAATAAATCGCAGACCAGATCTTGGGCGATCACTACACAATTTTTCAGACTCGCGAAATTAGCTATTTAAGTGTCATCCTAAACACTAGACCACTAGATCCGAGGAAAAGAGTAACTTATGACCGAAAGTATTGTTTGCCTTCTCCTCATTTTCACCCATACACAACACTTGATTTTTCATGAGAATTGTTTGTAGAATGACAATTTCTGTTTGAACCAATATGCCTAAGTTGGAGTCCTGAATGACATTTTGGAGCCTTCTGCGCATTGCTCAGGCATATTTTAATAATTTAATCTAGATGAATATTTCGAGTGGTGAGTATATGAACTCTAGTAGCTAGATTGAGGTTATGTTTATTGAGAGTTTGGGGATACTGGTTATTACTTTAGTTGTGTGAAGTGTAAGTGATTTGTTTTGGTTATGCTCGTTATTTGGAGCGTTATTATTTTCAACTCCAACAATAGTTATTTTCACCGATTACTTTGGACAAGGTTGTATTTGATAATTAATTAATTGATCAAAATTTTATTCACGTTTAAATTTTTCTTTTTTGTAAATATATTTCACCATATTGCTGCTATGCGATTTATGATATTTATTGTGACACCTGAAAACTAGAGTTGACCATTCTGCTTTTATTCAATGTGAATTTTAAGGGCCTTTTCTTGATAAAACCAAATGAAATGATTTACTTTCTTGGATAAAATCAAATAATTTGTTTTTTTTTCAAAACCATACAATTTGTATTTGTTTCGAACAAAACTAGAAAATAAAAAACAACATGTATTCTAATTTTTTGCACTACTAAAGTTGATAGTCTATTGAAAAATCAAAATCTTTTTCCTATAAAAATAACGAAGTTGGAAAAAAAGTGAGAAATAAAATTATGAGAAATAGAATACGTTTGACCCTGTGGATGTTTCATTTATCATTTCGAATGCGTTTGTTTTTTATGATTGTGCTTTGAAACTGATTCATTTCATTTACATATCTTAGATAACGACATTGAGGGAGAATGTCGGAAGAACAATATAGTTATCAATTATCTGCCATTCTAAGAACCGCAAGTCAGTCGTTATTCCAGATTCGCAGGCACTTTTATCCACTGACGTTTTGCTGTGGCGAAATTTGGAGGCGAGAACGTGTAGAAAGAAAAACCAAGTTGATCGATAATTAGGTGAACTAAAATTTTAAATGCGAACCGGCGATCGTTGTTGTTCGTTGCCTGCTTTTGTTTTGAAGAAATAATCTTAATTTATCTTTTTACATTTCTGAAACAATAAGTTCAAAATTCCACATATTCAAATCATTATTCAAGCGAAAAAAATTAATTTTCATTTTTTTTCAGAACAATCGCAGATCAACCCAATATAATATATTATTAGGTAAGTAATAGAAATTGCCAGTGTTTTCCTGCGATCTCCTTTCAGTGCTTGGCTCCGACTAGCTGGTTTTTAGCCAAGGGGAAAGTGTTTTTTGAAATATGGTCGAATTTCAAGTAAAGTGATGAGTTTTTCAAAGATTTCTATTTTAATTTCCAACCACTGTACTTTGTTATTAAATTGCATTACATACCCGTCGATCACGGCCGTATAAGTTAGATTATTTTGCATGGTATTCGTGCTTCATTAGTTACATTGGTGAATCCTCCAGACCATTACAAGTGCCCAAAAACGATCATCATGATGATTCACCAGCTAATCAGAAAACACTAGTAGAATCTAACGAACTTTCGTTCGTAGACAGCTTTGTAAACCGTGCATGCAAGAATCTTGCTTGGCAACAGTGTTCAGTTCACGTGTTCTGAATGTCCGAATCACTACAATGGTCGTGATATTATTTTTCAAAGCAATATTCAATTGCGAATGTTTCCCTTTTTAATACTGTTTGTGTTGTTTGTTTCTTACAAGTGACTGTGATAATTATGATAAGTGCCTCAAAGCAGATATGAAGTCAACTAGTTCTGACTTTATCACCTGTTTGGATATAACAAGGTTGTTTTCTCACTTTGAATTGAATATCTATCTCAGACAGCCTGCAATGTTTACATTTATAGTCCGTAAAATGAAGGCTTGGAGTAATAAAACTGCTAATCGTATTAAATCCAGGTAGGTATAAGTACGAACTGCTAGGAAAAACCCATAATCTTTTATGGACTATACCACACAATCAGTTCAACATTCTACATTATTCAAATTGAGTTAAATGTTTATTCATTCGGCAATTGCATGTTTCCTTGGAGGTCACCTGAAATTAGGCGGGAGGCGCTTCCCAAAATTTGGTCAAATTTTACAAAGGACAAAACATGTTTTAATGTTTTTTTTCAGATTTCCGACCACTGTAATTCGTTATAAAATGGCATTATACAATCGTCATTTACGGGTGTGCAAGAGCTTAGATTACACCCTGTATATTGTCTTCCCCATTAGAAATCGAAGAATCAATACTTTCCGAACACTTTGAATATAATAAGTATCACCGAATAGAACGATGCGATGCACAGACAGACTAGTATTTTGCTCATCAATACTCGTATGGATTTCGAAAAAACTAAAGAAAAATCCCCCATAAAAATTGCATTTAACTAATAACTAACATGTTTCAGTCAGCAATGCGATGGTTGTCAATGTCTATCACGAAAATAAATTGAATATATTCTTAACATATCGAGCCAAACTCCGGTTTACTTACAATATAGGAAAAAAATATGACATGCCGTCTCCTATCTAGATTTACTTTGTAGGCAAGCATTCATTCCAGAAATGTAACGCAAAAGATTGGCTGATCAGGCTGATTCCGGGAACTAAATGAAGATACCACTTATCGCCTTCATGCACACACTATTATATCAGTAAGTATAAATTAGCAGGTAGCAGATTATACCATTCAGGTGTTCAAAACATATTTCCTGGTGAATAATAATTGCAAGCTCCTCAATGACCGTGGGCGTAGAATGAGTGAATCTTAGTCATAACGATCGCCCACAGAGGAGATGTGCCACACAAAAGCATCAATTATCGCCTTTTCCAACTGGGCGTTTCATTTTTATCAATAGAGATTGAATTAATCTGTTAAGAGAAGAGCAAATATTCATACACGCGTGAGAGGCAAAAAAATAAGATAGTTATAATTTGTGAAAATGTAGAATTGTCATAATATATATGTCATAATATGACCATAGAAAGGCCATGGTAAACGTGCCACCGACCAAAAAGGTTTTTTGAAAGCACACAGGTATTTGTGCCACCAACAGTAAAGCTGGGGAATAAAAACTACTTAGATCCTAACATATCTTAACAGCTATGACTTAAAAACTATGTCTTAAAAACTCTTGCTTAAAAAGTCAATCTGAAAAATAGATCCTAAACATATCTTAAAACTAACTACATGTATTAAACATTACATAAATCACTTAATAAGTCCAACTATTTAGTTAAACTCAAATAGAAGACACATTTGACAAAGTCAATCTTTGAAGTTTCATTACGCAGGCGTCCTTAATTTTTGCGGGCGTTTGTAAACTTTGAATTTCGACATTTTTTCAATTTCTCCACAAAGATATATATTTATAAGTATTTTATAAGTATATATATATATATAAATATTGATGGGTGAGTAGTGTAGAACGATTCGTTGAATGTGGAATGAAATGACTCGCAAGCATTTGTAGTTCTTGTGACTGAAGGATTACACTTCTGCCCATAAATGTGGTAGAAAATCAAGAGTCTTCTTCAATGGAAGATTTCACCAGGTAATCACAATATTTTGTTAATTGCTCATTCACATGTCAAATACGAAACAGTCTCCAAAATCATTTTGGTTGAAATAGGTAAGCCCAAAAGTGTATTTTAGCCATTTCGCAATTTCTGACTCCTTATCTTTGTAGTGCTGTGTTAGGCCCAAACTTTTAATTTTCCTGTACCATGCTTGGTGAATGTGAAATCGTCAACCATGAATTTTTAATTCATACCAAACAATTGTAGTGCATTGTGTAATATATAGCCTTCTCAAAATCAACAAATATTTCTTGGTTGAAAATCTGAATTAAAAGCTTATTTTTTAATAAACAAAACATACAGTGCTTCTCAAAAGTCTCCTCCCCCCCTCTTATTTTTGGAACGATTATACATAAACAAGTGAAATTTGGAAACTGAATGTTGAAGGTTGTAAACTTGCCTACTAGTGATGATAGATGACGAAATCGTCAAAGATGACGTCACAAGGCCATTGTGACCAATAATTTTAAATGGAACCCTACGGCAAGCGACACCTCTTTTAAAAGGTATCGAAAAAACCTATTCAATGATACTAATTTTGTTTGTGTTTATGGCAGTTTTGGCAACTCGCTTTTGAAAAACGCAAAGCTGTGATGAATTAAATCAGTTAATACTAAAATTCCAAATTCAAGCTCCGCCTCTGGATAGTTGTCAAATGAGCTGACGTTTTTGTTAGTCTCCCTAATTCAACGTTTTTGTAATTGTCCAAGTTTTTGTACATTTAATAATTTGTGTATTGTTGATTGAACATTTAAGTGTTTTAGCAGCTTTTGGCACTTTTAATATTTTTGTACATTTTATTAATTCGTTAAACTGTTGTGAGCCGAACGTTTAGGTGCTTCAAGAAGAGAAATGGTAGGTGCTCAAGGTGATAAATTAGCAGCGATTCTAATTCTTGGTGAAACTGGACAAAATATTCATGCAGCAGAACGTATTTTTAATGAGAGGTTTCCCGATCGCCCCGTTTCGAGGAATTATTTAAGGGAGCTTCTTCGTAAGTTTGAAACAACGGGTAGTATTAATGATGCGAAACGATCTGGCAGACCACAAATTTCTGATGAGAAAAAAATTGATATACTGGCAGAAGTAATAGTTAATCCTACTTCTTCAACAACTCACGTTGCATCTACCTGTGAAGTCAGTCGAAGTACAGTACACAGGGTGTTGAAAAAAAAAACAAATTTCATACATACAAATTAAAAATGGTTCATCAACTCTCAGACAACGACCCAGACCGAAGACTAGAGTTCTGTGAGAATATGGAAACTAAAATTAACCAACAGCCAGACTATGTCAAAACAATTTGTTTTAGTGACGGAAGTACTTTCTATCTAAATGGAAATGTAAATACACAGAATGTGAGGTATTGGAGTGACGCAAATCCTCACCTGTTTAGTGAAACACATACCCAATTTCCCCAGAAGGTGAATGTTTGGGCAGGTATCTGATTTAACTGGTGAGGTTTATCTGGAGCTGTTGCAAAACGCAATAGAACCGATAATCCTTGAAATTTTGGAAGATAATCCAGATGAATTCGGCAATTTGGAAATAACATTCCAATAGGATGGTGCTCCTCCACACTATTACGGTGCATTAAGACGGTATTTGGATGAGGAGTATCGTGGTAGATGGATTGGACGACGAGGTTCAACGGAATGGCCAGCTCGATCACCGGACCTCACACCTTTGGATTTTTTTCTGTGGGGGAACCTCAAATCGAAGGTTTTCGCCACTGAACCTGACAATATTGACGTTTTAAAACAACGTATTGTTGCAGAATGTGAGGCTGTTTCCGCAGACACATTTGCAAAAGTACGAGAAGAGTTTAAAAATAGGATATTTCACTGTCAGGAAGTAAATGGAGGTCACTTCGAGCAATTTCCTTAAGTAGATACTGATTCTTAAATCTGTAATTGATACCATACTGAATGGAATTTAAATTTTAATGTTTACTAATGAGCCATTAAAACTGCCATGAATACAAACACAATTGGTATCATTCAATAGGTTTTTTCGATACCGTTTAAAAGAAGTGTCGCTTGCAGTAGGGTTCCATTTAAAATTATTGGTCCCAATGGCCTTGTGACGTCATCTTTGACGATTTCGTCATATATCATCACTAGTAGGGAAGTTTACAACCTTTTATATTCAGTTTCCAAATTTCACTTGTTTATGTATAATCGTTCCAAAAATGAGAGGGGGGAAGGGGACTTTTGAGTAGCACTGTATAAGGCACGTAATGTCAATTTTTATTCGACTGCGCGACGCAAAGGAGGATAATGTGTTTATCATGTTGTATGTTTGTTCCTCTGTGGCGCTCTAGAGACCAAACGCGTGGGCCGATTTTGATGATTCTTACGTCAATCGAATTGTCTTAATCTTACGAGTGTCACTAAAGATATGACAGTAATCAAAATTCAATATGGCGACAACCAGACGCCATATTGTGAATTAAGACATGACAGTTATAATGAAAATTGAATATGGCGACAACCAGACGCCATATTGTGAAAAAGTTTAACAGCGTATAGCTTGGTAGATCAGTATTTTGTTAATTTGCTCGTTAGTTGGTTTATTTCAGTTTCAGTTACTATTTCGTTTTCGTTACATTTTCACCCGACTACGCGACGCAAAGGAGGGTAATGACGGTGACATATGGATGGCCATGTGTCAATAGCGGCCCACGAATTTATGCTCATCTAATTTATTACTTTCTTTGAGATATTCGGCAAGCAGTTGCGATCTAATCTGATGTGAAGGGAGGAATTTCTTATGTGTGAAGTCGCCGCTTAAGGTGATTCATCTGTTGAGACATACTATAAAATTAGTTAGGAATGTCTGAAAATATAATTATTGATTCTTTTGGGTGTGCCGGTGCAAGTGATAGAGATTCGACCATTTTTAGTTCTTTCTATGTATTAGAACTAAGCATGACAATATTGGTGATTATTTTGTTCCTTTGTGGCGTTCTAGAGATCAAACGCGTGGGCCGATTTTGATGATTTTTACGTGAATCGAATTGTCTTAATCTTGCGAGTCTCACTAAAGACATGACAGTAATCAAAATTCAATATGGCGACAACCAGACGCCATATTGTGAATAAAGACATAATATTAATAATCAAAATTCAATATGGCGGCAACCAGACGCCATATGTGACAAAATTTAATATAACGACAACCAGACGCCATATTGTGAAAATCCCAACTAATAAATATAAAACAAAAAAAGTTAATTTAAAAATAAGAAAACGCGACTGCGTAAAAAGTTAACTTTGAAAAAGATGAAAACAAGTTGACAAGTTGACAAAATAAATATTGCAGAAAATTATGTTTTAAGAGGATAACATATGTAACAAAATTCAATATGGCGACAACCAGACACCATAATGTGGAAAATTCTAACTAATAATGTAAAATAAAAAAGTTAATTCAAAAATGAAGAAACGCGACTGCGTAAAAAGTGAACTTCAGAAAAGATGGAAACAAGATGACCAGAAAATATTGACAGAAAATTATGTTTTAAGAGGATAACTATTAAACTTAATACTGTAAACAATCTCACGCCTTGCCTGATATTGTTTACAGTATTAAGTTTAATAGTTAACCTCTTAAAACATAATTTTCTGGCCATCTTGTTTCCATCTTTTCTGAAGTTCACTTTTTACGCAGTCGGTTTTTTTATTTTTAAATGAACTTTTTTACTATATCCGTGAATTGTGAAAAGTTGCACAAAAATTTAGTACAGTAGGTGAAGGTGCCATCCATATACAATTGAGAAATTTCACTCATTTGGCGAATATTGCTTTCACACGAAAACACTACAATTTGTTCTTGCGCACTATTTAAAAATGAAAAGTGTTCACCTCGGCACGTTTTGGGCTTGTTATTTTCTGAAACGCTAACTACTTCTTCTATGCTTTTTGGTAAAGGTCCTAGCAATACTTTTCGTCTGCAGTTATAAACATTTTTTTCCACATTTTCCCTGTCTTCTGTCGTAAATGTAGTTGGTAAATCGACTTCAAACTCACGTCGTATGATTTTTGATGGCTTTTTTGCGATGTCATTTCCGGCATGAGAAATGATATGACGATTTACTTTTGGAACATCTGCTTCGTGATTATGATCATTTTCTGTTCTGCTTATTACACGATCGGGTCCCAGTAAAAACTTTTGCAGAACACTTTTCCTTTCGCTTACACCGCCAAAATGTTTCACCACTTTCAAATCTTTTCTTTTTTAAACTTAAAATTATTGAGCACTAAAAGCTCATTTCCGTGAATACTTTCAATAATTTTGAGGTCCATTTCAAACGTAACTATAAAATATCTATAAGTAACGACAATTCAAGAGGTACTTACCAAGTCATAACCAACCAGAAATTTTAGAATTCAATTGAATACCTATCCGAATTAAATACCTATCCTATAAGCCAGGTAGCGACCCCTTCGTCCGGCGGCAGGAATACCTGGGCTATTTGAAAATCCTTAATTCCTAGCAGGTACAATAATAATTTTGGTGGCACGATTACCTCCGCCGATAATGGTAGCCCCATTTTCGATACGAAGTAACAATTGAAATCGTTAATAATTTCAATTCTTATCATTGTTATTACATCACTCATTCTTGACCTCGACCAATCTATTAACACTTTTTTTTCCTCCCCTTTTCTGTTTCTACCAGGACTCTATAGAAATATCATTGTTATTTTACTTCCCGATTTTGTCTCACATGTATGTGTTTTTATATATTTCTAAGTCTATTTTGTTAACTTTTCTTTCACGCTAACAATGCTGCATGTGAACCCAGAAAAAAAACTTGGGGTGGGGAGGGGAGGTTTTTGAGTTAATAATGCAATGTACCTTTTACCAAATTTTATTACACATCATTAAACATTAAATAATATGTTTCTTTAGTTGACTTATTGAGTCATCTGAGGTCGGAACAGCAACTTTTATTCGGAAATACTTCTCATGATCATTAGTTGGAATATTACGAATAGTTTATATTCAGAAAAAAAATTAAACCGACGAAATACGGAACTGAAGAGTATAAAATAGAATAAACCTTTGTAGTCTCAATAACTAAGCTCCTAAACTAATGTAAGTAACTCATTTTGAGTCGGCGCCAAACAAACAAGCAAATGATTCTGATAATTTTTTTGGAGTAATTTAATGATCTTTGTTGATTGTTCGTTCGTTCGTTAGTTACTTACATTAGTTTAGGAGCTTAGTTATTGAGACTAAGAAGGTTTATTTTATTTTTTACTTTTAAGTTCTGTAATTCGTCGGTTTAATTTTGTTAAAAAGTTATTATTTTTCAATTTTTTTGTGGCTGAAATCTACTAATTACTACCTACTTGTTTTTATTCTTCCAAATACTTACTTACCCACCTTACTTCAACTATTACCAGTTAAATAATATGATTATCTACTTTTACTATTTGTTGTAATATACATTATTTTTGTTGTTCTGGTTAGTTTATTTCATTACTTTGTATATCATTCCATCCTCTCATAGAATATAATGATTGTGACGGATGTAGGAGAACAAAAATAATGACATTAGCGATCTGTCATTGTCAACTACATATGTGTGCCAATGTTCACAAGTGAAAAATCAATTATTTCCTATTGTTCTACCCGTAAGGGTGGATAATTCCATTTGAAATCCAAATATGATCAACTATGAGTATACTATCTAATGAAAAAATAATCATCCGAATCGAAGAACCCAGTACAAAGTTATGCCTGATGGAATCGGTTAACGGTCCAGAATTCAGAGGGTGAGTGATCAATATCCTTCATTTTGCTACACTTAGGGGTGGATTCCATCTTTTATATTCAAATGGGACCAACTTCGAAGTACACCCTATCCACTGAAACAAGAATCATCGGAATCGGACGTCTCAGTAAAAAATTATGTGTGATCATACATAAAAAAAATATACACATCGACTAGAGAACCACCTCCTTTTTGGTTTCGTCGGTTAAAAACTAAGGGTATTTAAAGAAAATTGAAAAATGTGAATACATAAAACTACCTGATTTTCACCTTATTCTAGATATATTTCTGAGGGGCGGGGAGGGTACCCCTAAACCCCCCCAACCCCTGGGTATGGCCTTGATGTGAACATATATTTATATATATTTCTTATGCTTTAGCAGCCCACGATCAAGGTTTTCTTAATGTGGGTTACTTCAATTTATTTGCATCAAACTAGTCCCCTTCAAAATGAAAATATTGAAACTGTAAATAACTTTCAGTATATCTATTATACCCAATCAAAAGTAATGTTCATTTACAATTGAATGATCTTCCATTGTTAGATTTGCTCAATTACCGCATAAATCAGATATGCATAAGAATAAGCACGACTTCCTCATCAGTTCCAATCTATAATCTCAAGTCCGTGTCGAAAGCATTATTTCAAATTATTATAAAAACTTTGATTTCTCGCACAAAACATACAATGAGCAATCGCCATTGATTATATTGTAATGATACCATCCGACATCTTCAATACATTCAATTAAAGAAACGATTGCCGGAAGACGCCATTACCGATGAATTACACATGCGTGATCTAAATTCACATACATAAACGTGGATAATAAATTATCTAGGGAAACATTCACATTCGAATTGTTGCAATGCCAAGAATCAACTTTTGGTAAATTGGTAATAATTTAATTTCGAACTATATTTAAATATACTTCGCAGAATACGTTAACTCTTCTTATCGTCATTGGCGTGACAAAAAAATGTGTTTTTTCGAGAAAATATATTGTAAAATTACCAAATGTTTTCAATCCCTTGAAATATGAAATTAATAAAGTTTAAATATCGGGAAAAAAATCCAAGTTTTTTTTGGAGTAATAAATGTTGACATGACATACTATGTAATTGGACAGGAACCATGAGGTATTTTACGCTACATAAATTTTATTTGTTATTGAAAATAGAGGTTATAAATTTGGGTGGTGGTGATGGCTTATTTCAACACAATAATATAACAATCGTTAACACACTCCTCATATTACACCAAATACAATCGATGACTAACCTGCCCATCAATAATCCAGACTTGTAATCTGTATTACGTTACAGCGACTTACCTGTTTAATTATTCCGATATTTTATAAATAATTTATGTCTGGATAACTGAAAATCGTCTGGATAACTGAAAACAGTTGATTTTGACTCCAAAACATTTCATCCAAATGAACTATTTGACCACATTCTCATATTGAGGTTAAATTATTTGATTTCGATATAATATAATTGCGTATTATCTCTGGAAACCAATAAAGTGATCGATCAGCTAATACAGGGTGTAATATAACATCTTGCACACCCGTAAATTGCGAGGGTATAATGCCATTTTATAACGATTTACAGTGGTTGAAAATCTGAAAAAAAATGAAAACATGATTTGTTCTTTGTAAAATTCGACAAAATTTAGGGTAGCGCCACCCGCCTAATTTCAGGTGACCTGCTCAGAGGAAAACATCGCAATTGCGAATGCAATAACATTTAACTCGACATTTGAATAATGTAGAATGTTCACTGATTTGTGGTAAATGTATACATTGCAGGCTGCCTGAGATAGATATTCGATTTCAAAGTGTAGAAAACCACTAACCTTGTTATACCCAAACTGGTGATAAAGTCAGAACTAGTTGCTTCATATTCTGCTTTGAGCTACATATCATGATTATCACAGTCACTTGTAACAAACAAACGACACAAACAGTATTGAAAAAATCTTTCGCAATTGGATATTGTTTTAAAAAAATTTCACAACCATTGTAGTGATAGAACACGTGAATTGTGTAACACTGTTGCCAACAGATTCTCGCATGACGGTTCACAAAGCTGTCTACGAACGAAAGTTTGTTAGATTCTACTAGTGTTTTCTGATTGGTTGGTGAATGAAAGATCTTAATTAACAACTAATCAGAAAACAATACGCGATGTGCACCGAATTAATTTGATCATATTGTCTTTTAAAAAATTTGCCATTCTATCAAAAAATTATTTATATTATATTAATATATCTAGTACAAAACGCCCGCACAGTGATTGGCGACACCAAAATTGAAATTTACTACTTCATTCATAAATGCGACGAGTGATTCGTCCTGTCTTCTACTACTCAAAATACGCACCGAACAGCTCGGTATTTAGTTTTGAGAGCCAGCAAAAGACAAAGACAATAATGTTCAAATTAATTATCCTGCACATCGCGTACTGTTTTGTGATTGGTTGCTATTTAGGATATTTCATTCACCAGCCAATCAGAAAACAATAGTAGAATCTAACGAACTTTCGTTCGTAGACAGCTTTGTAAACCGTGCATGCGAGAATCTTGCCTCGGCAACTGTGTTCAGTTCACGTGTTCTGAATGTCTGAATCGCTACAAAGGTCGTGATATTACTTTTCAAAACAATATTCAATTGCGAATGTTTCCTTTTCAATACTGTTTGTGTGGTTTGTTTCTTACAAGTGACTCTAATAATTATGATAAGTGCTTCAAAGCAGAGTATGAAGTCAACTAGTTCTGACTCACCAGTTTGGATATAACAAGGTTAGTTGTTTTCTTCACTTTGAAATTGATATCTATCTCAGGCAGCCTGCAATGAGTACATTTACCAACAATCAGTTCAAATTCACATTATTAAATGTCGAGTTAATGTTTATTGCAATTGCCAAAGGTTTTCCTCTGAGTAGGTCACTTGAAATTGTAGCAAATTTTGTCGAATTTTACAAAGAATGTTTTTAATTTTTTTTTCAGATTTGTTACCACTGTAATTTGTTATAAAAGTAATCCACGATCAGTTAACGTTTTTTACTGTATTACAAGGACCGATTGGTATAGTGATGTCCTGCAGAATATTGCCTTTAGAAATTGTTATGCACACTTCGCCTTTCATCATTTTTAACTCTGTGTATTATTCCCTGCCACTCTGTACCTTTTTTTTATTTTTAACTAAAATGATGAATGAAGCCGCTTAATTATTATTATTATTATTATTATTAAATCACTAGTTTCAGCGATTATTTTTCGTAACATTCCATTTCCACAAAAAAATTGTGGTATAAAATGATCCCCTCAACCGGCGCCACTGTACTCAAAATGCACCATGCACTTACCTCATCGCATCCAGCACACCTTGGCTTCATTTTTTCAGCGTAATGTCTTTCGCAATAAATGTTATCCTCGTAGACGCAGTAGGCAAGGTCCACGAGAAGATCATCACAGGTTGTACACTAAAAAAAATATTCGGGTGTAAATTGAAAAAAAAAACACTAGCACAAGATGTAAACGATATCAAGAGGCTGGAAAAAGCAGAATCTGAACTAGTTTTTAGATCCAAATGATCACGTAGAAATCGAGTGAAACTTCATCAAGACAATTAATATAAATTAGTTTGGTCTGGCTCGTTTAGATATGATTTCATCTCAATCAATATCATTAAAAATTCAGGAAAGTTTCACAAATGAGCATTTCCTTCGAGGCGTTCTTAGCACTACCCTAACAAATGTCAAGTACGAGTTTGACTCGCCCACCAAGATGTCGGTAAGGTGAAACAAAAAGTGTATGGCCGTGGGAACAAATCCTGTTTTATTATATTATATTATTATAAAAAAGGCCTCTGCCCTACAAAATGTGGGGTAAAAATGATTTCGAATATGGGAGGGGAGGGGGTTGTTGGCCCCCTCGTGGATTTAAGGGAAAACATTTTTTTCTTCTGAATATTATCATTTTTATATGAAATTGTGAATGGTAAAAGGTGAAACAAAAGTATGGCCATGGGAACAAATCCTGTTTTATTTCGACTTTTGTCCGCGTTCACAGCGTATGTCATTCAAAGGCTATACATGCAGTTGAAAATTGTGAGGCTTTTTATTATGGATATAGCGATTGAGAATAAAAGAGGCCCCTGCCCTACAAAAGGTGGGGTAGAAATTATTTCGATATATGGGGGGGAGCGGGTGTTGTCGGGGCGGTCAGCCATCGTGGATTTATTTATTATAATTTTTATATGAAAATGTTTATATATATAATTGTGAAAATTATAAAATAAATAATTTTATTCATAAATTATAATATTAGTAATATTATCATCACAATAACATTATAGAGCGAAATCTATTTTTAAATTGAAGTTATTTTTTTGTTAGGTATACACTTTTTTACTGCAACTGTGGCATTAATTTATACAAAGTATTATTAATATTTCAAGTTTCTCAAAAACGATTTTTGACCAAGCGCCTGATTTCTATGTGACAAAAAAATCAAAAAACCGGTTGCTTTTACTGGTAAGCAGGCTGAAGAGATACTGATGTTTGATTATCAACACAGCGATTTCCTTCTGCTTATCATTCGACGCTTTCGACAACATTCGCAACTTTTCTTTTGAGGTAGGGTCCTTTCAGAATATCTAGCAGATATAGTTCAATGTCCAGCTTGGCTATAGCCGGGGAAGTAGTTGTTTTCTGTAAGATATTTACAAAAAATAACTTCATTTTTATCGTGGATTTTTCAATTTAATTTATCGCCGAGGCCGCTTGCGGCCGAGGCAGGATAATCTTGAGGTTGCTGAAAAGTTTCGCGGTCATGGCATACCATAGACAAATTAAAAATAAAGAGACTTTTTGAAACATTGGCGATCTTGACCACCAAGTTTTTGGTACGGCCAGTGGCGCATGGAGGCGCTGCCCGCAATCAACAGACGACTGACATGATAATTTTCCAATTTCGACATTTGTCAGAAAATAACAACATTTCAGAATAATTCTACTGTTAATTGTCATCGAAAAATTAATTATAGAAATTATACTATGGACTTGAATTATGAACCCAACGTCGAAAATGGAATGTTTTGTTATTCGAGTTGACGCTGAAATTCCTCGAAATATTCTTTCACAAGGTAAAATATAAGCTTCTTTTCACAAACTGATACTTATTTCCATCCATCAGTTGCAGAATTTTTTTCACAAACTGATACTTATTTCCGTCCATCAGTTTCCATTTCCTATCACCATTTGAGGAAGTACGAAGATTATCATCAAACTGGAGTATTTGTTAAGTATACCTACTCGTTCTCCTTTGTGCTAATAAATGAACAAAATTATTGAAGGTTTGTTGTAAATGTAATTTGTTTTTATTTTGGTTGATTTGATGAAGACTAAAGAATATTTTAAATTTTGTTGTTTTTCGGAGTTTTATTATTGTTTTGTCTGTATTTGTACCTTGTCCTAGATACAATAAAATGTGTTTTTATAGTGTTCAACTTATTATTCTTGTTTTATAAGATCTTCAATTTTGTTCTTGATATCATGAAATAAAGATTTACTTTGAAACTTTATTTTAACCACGAACGAACTAACAGATTCTACGAATCGATTACTGTATATATTTTATTAGTGGTCGATTTACCATTCCTGTATTTCATATGATACAACCATTCATATGGAATACAAGAATGGAAAATCGATCACTTATAAAATATATACCATATCAATCTTATGAAAGTAACACATTTGAAAAACCCGCCTTATCTCAATCGGTTTTACCAACTGTACTTAGTTCGGCCAGTTGCGAGATATGTCGCCACTGTCTAAACGTGGTGCCAACTTTTACTGCAGGTTTGACAACTCTCTTTACTTTTAGTTTCTCTTTGTGGCATACACACTATTTTTCGTGCCATCGTCAAAATTATTAAACAGATAATTGCAAATAAATATATTATTCCTTTAAAATCGACAGCAGTTCAATTTGATTAACAAAGTCACAGCGTTGCTATGGAAACGGTTGAATATATACAAAATATTTTGACAGTTCTTGACAAAACGCAAATATGTCTGATACTGATATTTTAGTATTTTGCACTCCTCCATAGATAAAAAGTATTGTAAACTTGGCGCTTTCCGTTTTAATGCCTGAAAAATCTAAACGGCAGTACAAAAAAGGTTACAGCGAGTTCAAAGATTGGTGTAACAAACAGAATGTAAAATAATACTTCTCATTGTCGTATTTCAGAAATGTCAAATTTGAAAGTGACGTTTGGTTTGGCGGCCATTGCTATGAATTGAATTTCGCGGACTGTGTTGAGAACGCGAAAAACTCACTTCGCGTGCGATTGCACGAAATAGTTATTTGTATGCCAAGGCCGCGAACTACCTTTTTAGTGTACCGAAACAAAAGTTATCGCCGAGGCCGCTTGCGGCCGAGGCAGAATAATCTTGAGGTCGCTAAAAAGTTTCGCGGCTATGGCTACACACTATTTTTCGTCAAAATTATTGAACTAGAAAATTGCAAATAAATATATTATTGTTTTAAAATCCACAGCAGTTCAATTCAATTAACACACTATTTTTCGTGAAATCGTCAAAATTATTAAACTAGATAATTGCAAATAAATATATTATTCCTTTGAAATTGACAGCAGTTCAATTTAATCAACAAAGTCACAGCGTTGCTATGGAAATGATATGTTTGAATATATACAAGATATTTCGACAGTTCTTGACAAAACGCAAATATG
The DNA here is from genome assembly GCA_018342105.1 of Gonioctena quinquepunctata. Lineage (NCBI taxonomy): Eukaryota > Metazoa > Arthropoda > Insecta > Coleoptera > Chrysomelidae > Gonioctena > Gonioctena quinquepunctata. Next base: position 113,281 of record JAFIRS010002252.1, on the reverse strand, counting down.
TCTGATACTGATAATGATATTTTAGTATTTTCACTCCTCCAGAGCTAAAAAGTATTGTAAACTAGGCGCTTCCCATGATATAAGTATGTATTTGCTGTTAATTTAAAAATTAATGCAGTATTCAAAAAAAATAATCCTTGGCATTGTCGTATTTTAAAAATGTCAAATTTTTAAGTGCCGTTTGGTTTGGCGGACGTTGCTATGGGTAACGGCCGCGAAATTGAATGTCGCTGACTGTTCTGAGAACGCGAAATACTTACTTCGCGTGCGATTGCACTAAAATAGTTATTTGTATGCCAAGGCCGCGAAATACCTTTTTAGCGTACCGAAAGAAAAGTTATCGCCGAGGCCGCTTGCGGCCGACGCAGGATAATCTGAGGTCGCTGAAAATTTTCGCGGTCGTGGCATACACACTATTTTTCATGCAATCGTCAAGATTATTAAACTAGATAATTGCAAATAAATATTTTATTGCTTTACAATCGATAGAAGTTCAATTTTCAACAAAGTCTCAGCGTTGCTATGGTAATGATATGGTTGAATGTATACAACCCATTTTGGCAGTTCTTGTCAAAACGCAAATATGTCTGATACTGCTAGTGATATTTTAGTATTTTGCACTCCTCCAGAGCTAAAATAGTATATTAAAGTATAAGTGGATAAAAAGGGCTTTAAAACACGCGCGATTTTTCGAGCACGAGTGTTTTTAAGACCAGTTATCCACGAATACTTTACGTAATTTTTTTTTATTGGTGCACTTTGAAATCATATATACTGGTATTATTACTACAAAAAATAGAAATAAGAACTAATAATGCAAGAAGGTTGAATTCGTGATGTGACATCAGTATACCTTTCGTTGTCATGGAAATGAGAAAAACATTCATTTGCAATTTGTTACCAAAGATCAATATTTGTTGTCACCAGAGCTCAAAAATGAATTATTCTAATATCGATTTTTTGAATAGTGAGGCAGAATCACGGTTAATACCGCGAAAATCCAGTGATATATATAAAAAAGAATATGAAAAGTTCATCAAATGGATGGAGGAGCACATATAAATGAACGAATTGTGAGTAATATTTTATTTGACAAGGTACTCCTGTCAGATCAATTATAAAAAATTTGTCATTTAGACTTCACGTTTCTCGATTTGTTGATGTTGTCATGGTTACCTTTAAAAAACGCGCGTTTTTTAAAGTTCGATTTAAACACGCTGAGGCGTGCTTTAAATGGGTAAAAAGGGGCACCAATAAAAAAAAGTATTGTAAACTTGGCGCTTTCCATTTTAATACCTGGAAATTCCAAACGGCAGTACGTAAAATGCTACAGCGAGTTTAAATATTGGTGTGACAAACAGAATGTAAAATAATCCTTGTCAATGTCGTATTTTGGAAATGTAAATTTTGACGTTTGGTTTGGCGGCTATATGGGTAACGGCCGCGAAATTGAATTTCGCGGACTGTGTTGAGTACGCGAAATACTCATTTCGCGTGCAATTGCATGAAAAATATTTTTATTCAATATTCAATTGAGAATCTTTCCCTTTCAAAACACGTTTTGTTGATGAAATGTTTTGGATTTGTTGGTAAATTGTTGAGAAACATTGAGTTTATGTTTTGTTTCTGTTCTGTTGGTTTGATGTGGACCCGGCATAAGAGACGATTATGAAGGTATTAACATCAACCGACCTGGACCACCAACAAGAAAGAAATAATGGAAACATACTTGCGGACATAAATTACGGAATACGAGCCGTACTCAATTGCAAAAAAAAGAACATATGTGGATTAGGTCAACTGGGGATACCACAAATTGAAAAAACTCTACCTCGATGTGGTGTGAAAATGAATTGACTTTACAAAATTTTAATTATGTAATGAATAGCTACAAAAAAAACAGAGTTGGACGTTTTTTTTGAAGGATGGTTCTGCCGCGTAACTCGTTACAATCAACTTACAAAAAAAGTAGAAAATTCTTTATTTTTCAAATTTTTATCAGACATTTTTGTCGTGGTATTAACCGTTGAGGTATTATTCTGCAAAAAACAATTTGAGATGGCGGACCCCCCCTCAACTCAATTCACTGTTACTTCTGATAAGAATCTAACAAAAAAGGCAAAAAACCACCCCCAAGAGACTGAAAAGTTTCTTTGATGTCGATATAAATTCCATCAAACATAAGAACAACAAAAGATAGTTCAACGTCTAGAAGAGTTTTTCAAATGAAGACTGATTAGGTAATGCTTACGAAAAGCTACAAAATAAATTAATTCTCCTACAAGCTTGGCAAAGAACCACCCTCAAATATTTTCTCAAATGAAGTAGTGATTAGGTATTGCTTACGAAAAGCTATAAAATAATATCAATCTCATAACAAGTCTTGGCAAAGAACCATCCTCGAAACGGTTGAAAAATTCCATGCTTGTTGCATCCAAAAATGACGAAAAGAATTATCACGTCAAAAAAAAAACGAATTAAAAGACCTTTTGTCGTTTCGAAATTGGGGCCACAGCATGAATTGGTAAATTGCATCATACTGTTTTTGTTGAATACAATTGAATTTTGAATAGAAAGATTTATCTGAAAATATAAAACTCGAAAAATTAAATTATTTTTTGTGCATATCCAACAGAAAACAACCACTGCCCCGGCTAAAGTCACACTGGACATTGAATTTGTTCTCATATCAACATTTATAGAACTAATTGTTTAATTTATTGCTAAGATTAGGAATATCATTCATATACAAAGGGAATATCAGTGGTCCAAGAACACTGCCTTGAGGGGTACCCGTTGTTTTGTTACAAGAAACTCAGCTGACGTTACATTGTACTGTTTCTTCCTGAAAACATCTATTCGTCAAATACCAAGTATCTGATTTGAATCACTTAAATACCCATGTTAAAGTAGTACCGCCACGAGACAGTTGAATTAGGAAATTATTAAAATTTGGCATACGTATTGTATAACATGTAAACAACACCTATAAAATTTTAACAAGTTTCACTATCCCGAACCCGAGATATATATAATTGAACTTGACTCAATTAACGGATAACATATGGACCATGCCTAGGCAAACAGCACATTATTAATTCTACCGTTAGTACTAAAAACGAGGAGGAGCTAGAGCAGGATATCACAGATAATTTGAAAAAAAAAAACAAAGTGATTGACCATCTAGTTTGACAGATATAATCAAAACTACTCTCGTTATTCAAAATAGTCCACGAGGAAGCGCACAGCCTAAAGGGGGCGGGGGTCGTAGAGAAATGTGGATTGTGCCAGGGGACTTTTTAAAGAAGGACGGGGGACCATTTGAGGGTCTGAAAGCGAAAAAAAAACTCCTTCTCCTAGTTGACCCCGTCGATTTTAACGATACCCCCCCCCTTCCCATCAAAAGTTCAAAAAGAGTACCTACTATAAAAAAGTCCATTGAAGTTTTATCGAAAAACGATAATTTTTTCCCATGACGTATGATTCTGTAGAAGGGCCAATGGACTGATTTTTTTTTCCTGCGCTTTACTCAATTTTTTGTCGCCTATTCTAAGAAGAAATTTCTAGAAGATCATTGGAGAAGACTCCTTAAAAAAACTTTTTGTCTTCAAATCGAAAAGTGCTTTGACATTGTTGATTTCTTGAAAATAATTTCTAATTCAATATCTCATTGGGAACTACCTTAAAGACATAAATGAGATTACGTTTTGTAACTCACCTTGAAACATGACGGGTGCCACACAGCCTTTCCTAATCTTGGTGCAGCCACGCTAATTTGCTGCGAGTGGATTGGTTTGGTACAGTGCGAGCAATTGCTATTGGGAGGCGTAGACTTGGCCATGGCAACATCGAGAGCAACTTGGTTCCTACCATCTATAAAATCCTGGAATGACAAAAGTTCCATATTCCAAAAATCCACATTAGAAGAGCCGTGAGACACTATTTAAAATACTAGCAAAATATTATTTCTATATCCTGATCGTTTTTGTTTGGTATAAAAAAAGATAAAGTGGAGGGGAATTGTTAAAAAATTGTTAAGATCATCCAGAGTTCCCTCCATGTTTGAGAAAAATACGGGGCACTCATTAGCGGAATCTTTTTATGAAGTTAACGTTAAGAATGAGTATCAACGCTTTGTCTTTGCATCAAAATACCCTCCCAAGGATGAAGAATCTATCTGGCTATGTGAGACACCTTGAGTGCTGAGAAAAATTACTTTTGTCATTATCAGGGCATTTCAGTGGAGACGTGTTATTTATTTTCGGTCTTTTAATGAATATTAACCAAAACATACCGCAATTAATTATAACCTCAACGTACGCTCAGTTAGGGAATGAACAGCTCCGTAATCAAGTCAAATATGTACTCTCTATAACCCATTCTTAACCGACGAAAAAAATTGGAGGTTCTCTAGTCCACGTGTATATTTTTTTAATGTATGACCACGCATAACTTTTTACAGATTATTCCGATTTTGATATTATTTTTTATTGGATAGGGTAAACTTCAAAGTTAGTTCCATTTAAATTTGAAAAAAATACCAACACTAATGGTAGGAAATAAAGGATTGATTGTTCACCCACTGAATTTGTACCTGTTAACCAATTCTACAACGCATACTTTGTATTGGGTCAACCGATTTAGATAATTTTATTGATAGGTATAAGTACCTCAAAGTTGGTCCAATTTAAATTTGAAAAAAATGCATCAGAGAAAAATAGGGGATGATTGATTGATTTTTCCTCCTGTGATCCGATTCTAATGAAACTTGGCACACATATGTAGTTTCTGATGACATTACAACATAATGAAGACCTGGAGTTAATCTGATGATGGAAACAAAAGACAGCCGAGGAAACTCCTTTACGGTTTACAGCAGCTATCTCATACTTGGGGTAATTATATTATATAAGGGTTACTTGTAAGTAAGTTTTCATCGGTTTAATTTTATGTTCAAAAGTTTTTGACGCCACTGGAGAAAAAAAATTCCACGTAACGTTCACAACCTAAAAGAGTCCTTTGGGTGACGAAAAATAGATACGTTTAATATATGGGAACATACTTAAAATTTTTTTTTTAGTATTTTATAAAAAAAGTCGACAGGCTACACAAAATTTTATCTGATTTTTTTATAAATTCAATAATTTAGTTAAACCACTTATGTTACACCAGTAAAAATCAACATTATACAAAAATATTAATATCGCGAGCAATATTACATCTTCTCGAGTCATTTATCAACTGCAAAACTCTCAGTATAAACTGATAGTAATTAAGATACTCTATAATGATGAAGAAATTCCACTTAAATCTAAATTCTTGCATTGTGACCAAGAATTGGTAATTTGCGTTATCAAAAAACCCCAGTTACTAATTCTCAAAAGAATCATACTGAAAATGAAAAAAATCAGCTCACTATCTGACCTCAAAAACTTCTGAATAGAATCGGTCAAAAAATCTCAGAACTCCACATTGATCTCTGATGAAAAAAAAAATCATACTTGGAGGTCAATTTTGAAATGAATTCGGAAAATAAATCACATTTTCAGTGGATTAGCACTCACCTTGTAACTAGCAGCATATTCGGGTTCGATGAATTTGCATGCAGAAAGAGCTAAATCTTGTTTGGGAAGTTGTCTGACTATTCTTTGGGATCGAATCATTTCCCCTTTGGACCCGAGTTTAGGGACTTCCTCTGAAGGCATCGTGGAATAGTATTGGTCGACCTGGAATGCAATAGTAGTCAGAAAATGAAAAATATAATATGAATAGTAGTTCGAATCGAAATGCTATTAGGAAAATTAAATACAATTATTCTTAAAATACAAGTTTTCAATGATTAGATTAGTTTTTTGTCGAATTTGGATATCCGCAGCAATCCAAACAATAATCATTCTTTATGGCCAGAACATATACAGGGTACGCCAAAAAGTATGTACCATATAGGAAAAAAGTTTATTATTGAAGAATTGGAAAAAAATATTCTGGGGAAAAGTTTGTGCATGTCCGATTACCTAAAAATCATTTTAACACATGTCACGTGATCGCTAGTATGGCGCAAATTAAAAAATTGCTATGAAAAGGCGAAAAGTGGGGTAAGATGGCAAGATATCCAAAAAAGTTATTCGAAAAAATTGGGAATAGCTATTTTCTTGAATATTTTCCCATCTATTTAAAAATATCAATTTTTTTTCTTATGAATAGCTTGACTATACTGAAACGTTTGCATTTCAATGATAATGATATAACTTTCTCATTTTCTCCTCACCAGAGGGCACTATATTTAAAAAATAGGATTTTGTCAGAACCCTTGCTGTGACATAATTGAGGAATATGTTCACGGTCACCGATGTATATCACTGAATGAACCTGATTTCATTTCAGTATGGTTTATTTACGATGTTTATATTTGCCAAAAAAATTGTGAAAATATTCAGAATGAAATAGTGAGTCAAATTTAAGAGACTTATAATTTACATGTTTATGTGCAAAGTGAAACGCTCATCCACGATTATCATCGGAACTTGATTATAATCTGGAAAACACCATGTCATGTCATCACAATTGTCGTGGAATTCTGATATAACTGTTAGATACGAACCGATGTAACAGCAATGGTTCTGACAAAATCTTATTTTTTAAATATAGTGCCCTCCCTGGTAGGAAATGAAATTATCATTGAATCAACGTTAGATACAAGCTATTCATAAAAAAATTGATATTAAAAAAAAATAGCTATTTCCAATTTTTTTTTCATTATCTCTTGAAACATTTATGTGCATACAATTCAATTCTAAGTAACTTTTTCAAATAACTTTTTTTGATATCTTGCCATCTTACCCCACTTTTTGCCTTTTAATAGCAACTTTTTTCAATTTGCCCCATACTAGCGATCACGTGACTGTCAAATCGATTTTCAGGTAACGGACATGCACAAACTTTTCCCCAGAATATTTTTTCCAATACTCCAATAATAAACTTTTTTCCCATATGGTACATACTTTTTGGCGGACACTGTAGATAGAACGTCATTATTGATGTGACAAGAAATATCAAATTGATTGATAACCCACCAGATTGACCTAGCCAAATAATATTTTGTATAGATTTTCAATTTAAGAAATTATTAATTAAAGTAAATTCTTGTGTTTTCAAAAATGTTTTTTTTTCTCAATACAATACAGAATTGTTAAACAAAAATATATTTTCAAAATACTCACCAACATGCAATTACATAAAAATTATTAAAAGAACATAAACGGTCGTTTCTTTTTTGACGCGAACACACAAATTCAAAAAGTTACAATTGACTTTTTGAAGATTATTTTTTGACATTTCTAGAAGCCAATGGAACCTTACAATTCAAATCATACATGTACGATTTGGCCAATCAAAACATTATTATAGTGGGAATATTCCAAAGAGAGTAAACGTTATCTGAATAGGGGTCCTAATAAGCTCTAGCCAATTAGAATCTTGTAGCATTAACCCGTCATAATGACGTACATGGACATGAGTACATGTGGCCCACGTAACATACAGAGAAAAACTTTATTCAGAATTAAAAAATACAAAAGCAAAGTTTTAAATATAAAATAATATCAAGATGAAAATCTTGATTGAAGCCCAGGACTCGAAGTGATGGCGCATTTGCTGTTTCAGTTGAGGAAAACCGAAAACCCACAACACCATCAGAAATCAGATCATCAACTTTCTCATAGAAAAGGACACATGCTCCCTGTGAGCTGAGAGAATCAATCTTGGAAAATACACGGCAGTCATCGAAGAGGTGCCAACAATTAGAATAAGGGTGTCTGCAATATGCAGTATAGTGTCCATTGGAAATGCTGCCGCTATGATCAGATATGGCGTAGATATTATAAAGAGTATTCATTCCATCCTGAGCAGAATATTGGTCCAAATCCAAATTTTGTATGGGAAAATTAATCACATTGTCCAATTTACTGCCATCAGTCGAAGAAACACGTTTTAAATGTATAACTAAAACTTTTGGAAATGTTTGTATACGAATCATCTTTTTGAATTCCCTTTTCATTCCACAAGTTGAACAGTATGGGCTCGCATCGTTAGTCAAAGTCTCCTCTTCTGTCAACAGTTCAATACATTGTGTTAAATTCACGACTTCGTTTGGCAAATCTGGAATAGGGATTGAAAGTACCCAGAAAGGTTCAAAAGTAACGGAGCAGTAATTACAAAAAGTACATCTCAATATAGACTTCAGCTGACCGGCAAATGTACCCACAATTTTGGAATTATGAGTAGACAGATATCTTGTCCAAGAAATGGAAGCTTTCTGATTATCATTCGTGATAACAAAATCGTTTGGTGATGGATGAATATCTGCACTCGCCTTGTTTAAATCTTCATGTAAACCTACCAGAAGGTATCTTAGAAATTCTTCCGAATCTGCTGGGACGTTATGATCGAAGGAAGGAGCAACATTTCTGAATAGACGGACGAAATGTGAAGTATCCACCATTTTTCGAGAAGAATCAGGACTCCAGATATTTTCCATCAAAGATATAAAGGATTTCACTACCTTTGTAGAAATCTAACTAAATTTCACTTTTATTCTTCATTCTTGAAAAATTCCAACAAACCTTGGTGTTCGAGAGACACGGGATCATGCTATTCATAAACAGGTATTTCCTACATTCTTCAATCCTCTTAGGCCAAAATGTAGAAATGGACTCTCTTGTTGGTATGGCATGCTCACTCATGTTTAACGAAGAATCCATAGGTTCATTGTTCCTGTTATTCAAAGAAGGTGATAGAGAAACTGATATTGATTTTTTGGAAAGTACTGAGTGATTATCTTTGATAACTGATATGTATCTCGTAGGAAAATTGGGACGATAAAATAATTCATCCAGTGGATGCGATGGAGGAATTGTACCCATTACAGAAGAAGCATTGCCTCTTTGAATTGCTATACTAATTTTGTATCAAAATGACGTTGAACGTTTATCTTTTGTAGCGGCCCACTTCCTTCCAACTTCATGAATAAAAGACAGAGATTCAGGGCCAAAGACACCAAAAGTATCGACAGCTATTGGATGGAAAAGATAATTATTTCCAAGATTTTGATATTTCTTTCTTTTCAATTTTTCGCTGGATATTGCTGCAGCACCTGCGGACTTGGAAGTATTTGCTAAATGAGACGCTGCAACTGTGTCAGCACAAGTGAAGTCCCACACCAAAGGTTTGCCATTTCCAAGGTATCAGCGTCATACTATCAGGACGTTTACCATCATCTCGGCTAGTTCCAAGAGGTTCTAACACAGCTGGAATACCTGCCGATACCATAGAACGTTTAATGATATCATTGACTTGATAATGTCTGGATAAACGACCTGCACTTCTATGACAGCTCAAACCATGAGTTCCTTTTTGATTCACTTCTCTACCACATATACATTTATGAGGAATACAAATATCTGAACCCAGTCGCAGTCCAATTGATATTCTGAAAGACTCGTCGTCTAAAAGCGTTCCGAGAGAAGCCCCAGGTAGAGCATTCAGCCAAGTTCCGGATTCTTTAATACTAACAGATCTCAGACGAGCCTTTTCTACTTCAGACTTGGACGAATCAGGTACATTTTTTGAGGTTATATTCAAAAGTGGAATGTCCCAGGATTTCTGAATGTTTCTCGTAGCTGGTGGCAAATCTAAGTTGGTTTTTAATAACCAAAGACAAACAGCTTCATCAAAAAATGTATCAGTCGTTTCAGAAGAAGTGGAAGGGAGAATAGAATCAATAAGACTGGATACACTACTCATGGAAGCTAAGAAGGCAGGTAAAGCTAGGGAAGAAGCCAAACGGAGCCTCCAAGATTCACCGGAAGTGTTGCCTGTAACCAATAATTTTCATTAAAAGAATTATTAGTAACATTTGCCAAAGTATGGCGCATTAAATCGTCGAAATCTTGAAGCTCATTGAGACTTTTCCAAGATGGAGAACATCTGAGGGTATACATCAATTTTGGTATTGCGAGGCAATTTCTCAAGAGAAAGAATGAGATGTGAGTTGGTAGTTAATTCAGACGGGTGGAGAGTAACTGCAGAGAGTCCTTTTTATTTCTAATATGTCCAGAAAGAGCATTTATAGAAAGGGGCACACCAAGAAGGCTGCAATCTGACTTTTCCAAAAATCATATACCAGGGGCTAATGATTGGAATTTGGATTCAAAATCAGTTTTTGGGTCTGATAGTGAAATCAGTTCGCACTTATTGAAATTAAGTTCAAGACCAATTTGTTTCGATAGGATGATAACCTTATCCAAATCTTCCAACACTGTATTGAAATCTCCAGCAATGGAGCCATCATCTAAATACCAACAGTTGAATTCAGATGAAACTCTTCGTCAATTCTTCGATTGTGAAACAAAATAGTGCGGGTCCCAAAGGGTCACCTTGTTGAACACCTCTTTCAGAAGTTATTAAATGATCACCAAAATTCAAATATGATGATGAGTTATAACATTGATTTACAAAAAGGTATATACCAGAAAGGTTATCTCTTACTTTGAGGAGCATGAAATTCCTATCAATCATATTGAAGGCATTTTTGAAGTCGAGTTTCAAAAACAATTTTATTTTCAAGAGCCTGTAACTCTCAGATACCATAGTGCGGAGTGCGCTAGTCCGCCACAGTCCAGAGAGAATGGTGGCCATGACATGTCCATATACGTCACTATGACTCACAAATGCTGTTTCATTTCTTTCTATTAGGGTCACCATTGTCTTATGGAGAATAGACTCTCCTACTCAGATAACGTTTACTATCTTTGGGAATATTCTACCTAGAAAATTGCCTCGGGAATAATTTGAGGGTATTTTGTTTTTATTGTCTAGCAACTTATATTTTTAATTTGACGTCTGTCATCAATTCGCATGAAAAGTGAGAAATGAATCGAAGATATCTGAAAATCCTGGTGCTTGCACTTATACCTGTAGAAGTTTGGGATCGACTTGGCGACACTTGGCCTACTTGGGCGCGTTCCAATACTCCAAGTTTTCATCCTAACCGTTCATAAACTAGGTGGATTCCCACTTATTAACTCGTGAAAGTCGTTCCTATACTCCGGTTGATTTAATCGGATGAACAACTTTTCCACGAACTCGAGAGTCCGTGAAAAAGTTGAAATATTTCAACCGCATGCGCCTTGCACATTATAGTTAGAAGTGATTAAAGGTTGTCATAGGTTATATATTATTTTTTCAAACTAAAGCCTGTGCTCGAAAACAAAATGAGTATTACGACAGAAACGCATTTTTTATTAGTGGTGAGGGGTGAAAATCAATCTGCTCTAGTACAGAATGCAGGTTTGTTTACAGTGTATGTGAAGTGGGCAAATTGGCTTAATAAAGTATTTGATTTTATCATCTACAAATTGTTTCAGTACTCCAGTAATGGCAAGAATATTCCCTTCAATTCCTTCCATTGTTAAATCCTTAAACCATATCTTAAATTTCAATGTTAATTAGAATTATTTTAGACGATGACAACTGACAAATAACTAATTTGTTTCGTTTCGTTCCAAAAGAATCAAAATGATAATTGGCACAATATGTCAAAATTTTCACTCATCCTCCAACCGAGTTGGGGTATTGGAACGCGCCCCTTGATAATAGAGATTACTAGCGTGTCAGATGGCGCCAATTTCGTTTTAGTTTCAATTCAGTAACGGTATATTTATTTCCTCAGCTCTCTTTTTGAGGCGAACTGTTCGCGGGTTCTAATTCTAGCTTTGCTATTGGTTGAAAAGATACATCTGTCAAACTCCACCAATAGCAAAGTTAGAAATAGAAGCCTCCGAACATTGCACAAAGAAAGCAGTGTCGTGTTGTTTTTCGTATTTTATACCATTTGAATTTGAGGTTAACTGCATTTTGACAGACGGAGAATTGGAAATAAAATTGTCATTTAATTGCAGAAAATATAAAATTCAATGCATACAATATGATGAACTATGAAAATATCATTATAAGTCAATTCGTCAAGATTTGTACTTGCTTTTGGTACTGTATACAGGTGAATATTCGAATCTGCGGCTTTATACTGTCCACAGAAAATACAAATGTGGCCCATTCTACAAAAAGTATCCGTACACACTACACTACCTGAAAATAAACAATTCCTCACGCACTAATGAACTGATGAACGAGTGATTTTTTAAAGAACAAACTCAGGAATAAGCTAAGCAAGATTTCAAATCAAAGATATGGAAAATGCATAAATACCGACAAAACACTGAAAATTATTTCATATAAGATGCTGCAGATGTCGGAAATTAAGTTCTGACATTAAGCGAGAATATAAACAAACATTTTTGGACGGCGCCATCCACCACATACTACCACAGAGAGAAGCTCTGTTAAAGTAACAGTTGGTGGCCCCTCGAAAATCTGAACAATATCGAATCAGTTCATTCACCAGGGTTTTTAGACATCTTAAGTAAATCGTTCTGTTGGAGTTGATGAGAACGTCTCAAACCTTCAGTGCTTGAATGTAATGACAGTTTTGTGCCCTGTTGTGTTCTGTATTTTTTATTATAGCTATTTTGTAATGCGGCTAAAGCCCAAAAAATCAATTCTAATCGGTTTGCTTCTAAATTAGTTTCTATTATTCAACAATCCATTACTATCGATTACGCCATAAAATTTGCTTCTTCAGTTGGTTTTGAACTTAATTGTTCAACAACTGTCATATGAAAATATGTCTTACTTCTTTTATTTGTGTATGTTTAATTTAATAATAATTAAAAAGTTTCAAAACTTCAGTAGAGTGAAGAGGACTTTCATATGATATGTAGTCTGATTTTGCAACCCTTTTTTCTGAACGGAAGATGTTAAAAATCAGGATTTAATGAATTTTTACATTATTAGCGCCGAAAAATTTGCAAAAGTTTCGAAAAATAGCAATCAATTTACATCCTCTGATGAATTTGCAACCACTCATACAAAACGGAAATGTCTGTTTTATCGAAAAAAAATGTTGTTAGTCCTAATTTTTCGATGAAAATTCCAAAAGTTCTGCAAACTCGAAAAAATAACTAAAATAATGTTTTTGACAACAGTTTTAATTTGCAACCTCTTGTATCGAAATTATTACAAAAGTTTCAAATAATGGTTGCAAGTAGAGATGTCCTGACGTAGAATGTGTTCATTAATTTGCAACCTCGTCTGTAACACGGAAATGAGGGTAAAACCAAAAGAAAAATATTTTGGTATTTGTACTCTACCAAAAAAAGCTAAAGTTTTGCGAATCGGGCAGACGTCATTTTACCAATTAGTGCAGTATAATGATTTGCAAACTATGTTACAATGCAAAACATTGGGAATTAAAAAAATATTTATTTTTGCAACACCTGTGTTATCTGATTAATAAAGATTTTTATATACCTAATAAATGACATTCATTGTCAACTAACGACGAAGAAGAAGCTCGTCAACGGTAGGTGAAATCATTCAATGTTGAAAGCTAACGTTCTCAATATGAATTCTAAACATCATATTACAATTAGGAATTTGCATAAAAAAAATACGTACGAGTACGTTTGATGGAGGACCGAGAATCTCTCGACACGTTTTCATAGTTTTCTTGATTCATTAAAAAATGCAGGAAATATTGAGATTTAAAAAACACCTGTACAGTTATACATTAGTTCGAATAACCTACAACTGTGTTGCGTCACAGTGTTCTGTTTACAGAGTAGGTAATGAATGCACAGCAGTTTAGTAACATGATTTATCACCAGAATAACAGAAGACTAATAATTGTATTTTTATGACCAACTATTTAACTAACCAATGCACATCCATCTAATAGTCCTGGAGCTACAACTGAAATAGAATTGCCTACCAACATGTTTTTCCCTCATTTAATTTTTTTTTATAAATCAAGAAAATTATTCTTACGTTTCATGCGAAACCACAATTGGAGTAAGAAACTCGACTGGAAAGGTAAATTATAATATTATTCAATTCAAGAAATACATACTGTAAAAATTAAATTTGAGATGTAATATCGATTTCATAAATTTTTATTTTTCAGCAACGTTTCTGTTTGATATGAAAATTATGTACTTGCGAGATATACAATCGATAGCGTTTTGATATCCTTACTTCCATAGAACATCGATTATTCATTTTAAAATCTCGTCGACTGCTATAAAGTCATCTTGTGACAAGTGAAAATTTCAAATGAAGAATGATTGCATGTCATTTCTAATGCGATAAAAAATGAATGTATTCTTTCGATTGTTGCATTCGAAAATATTAGATTAAATGTATTTCGCTGATTAGTCGAAAACAGTAATTGCTTTCGAGATCAATAATTAGTTAAAAAAAAATTAATGGTTAACTACGTAACAGTATTATTCTTGAAACATAAACGCCATGTGAAGTGGAATAAATAGAAAAATCGAATTAAACGGTTTTCTTCACATAAAAAATTCAATATAAATTGAACCAGAAAATGGTAGATCTCAGGTGAAAAACAACTACTTTCCTGGCGAATACCACGCAGAACGTTGAATGATATTCACCTGAAAATCCATGCATACCTCCATATAAATGGACATTGAATGTAAATGTTTCTTTCTGATAAGCTCGATTATGTTTAATTTATGTCGTGTTCACCTAACAATCCGCATACCGGTTTCAGGCTTTCTTGGCCCTCATCAGTACGGAGTAGTCAACCAGCCAAAGGTCCGGAATTGTAGGATTAATATTTATAATTTTCCATATGTTCAGTTAGTGTCTGAATTTTTTCAATTCTTTATTTTCATATTTAGTATGCTTAAATAATTTTTATTGTTAAAGTGTCCAAAGTGGGCGCGGCTTGCCCAAGCCAGAGTACCCGTTTTCGGCCGTATTTTCATCCCTATGGAAAATTATAAATATTAATCCTACAATTCCGGGAATCGAGACTTTTTTTAGGAAATTTCCTCCTCTTTTTGAATCTTTTTTCAGAAAAAAAAATCTTCATTAGTTTTTGAGATATTTGCAAAAAACCAAAGCCCCCTTTTTTTAGTTAATTGTTAATAACTTTTACAATTTTTGCAAGCGGAACTTAATTTTTTTCAAAAATCATCTAGATGTCATTCCGAATCGAATGGCACCTCGATCATAATTTTCGGAAACTGCTGAAAAAAGTTGGTCCAAAAAGCACTTGTTGACTAGACTAATATCTATTGGCCTAATACTGTTCATCAAAAATATACGTTGAGAAGTTATTCTGCATTGTTTAACTACAAGTATTTGTCAACTGGAATATATAAAACCAACAGACCTAAAGAAATGAATTGAATCTACTCACTTGTCTAGCAGTGGTGAGTCCTGGAGGCACAAAAGTATAACCTAAAGACCTAGCGTCTAACCCATCATGGCTTGTGACGTATCCCAGCCTGGATCGGGCTCCATGTTCGGCCACAACTTCGTGCCCGTCCCTGGAGCATTTGCAGTTTTTGCATGTTTTCCTGAAACAAATATTACGAATTTAAAATAATTGTTGCTTGAATGGATTCCATAGAGGGTTCTCCCACTGGAGGGATAAGGGAGGTATAAACATTATCAATTCGAAGATTTAAGAAAGAAAATCAAACTAAATTTTTGTAGTAAAATGATACGAGATGCATTATACGAATTGGTTAGACGAATATTTTGTGAAATAATGAATATCAGCTTCAAAAACAATGTCACATGCCCAGCCCGCAGCAACAATTTTTATATAAGCTGCTAAATAGTAAATTCTTGATTATAAATATGAACAGGGTGTTTTTAATCACATATGGAATTATCTTCTACTGAAAAGAAATTCAAGTCACTATCTCCGATCGTTCAAGATAACCTCTTGGAAAGTATTAGTGTTGAAAATGGAAAAATTCTCAATTAAATATTTGAAAGAAATATTTTTCTGAAAATTGATACATTTACTGTTACGAAAACGAATACGATACGCCACTGCATGTTGTCGGACGACAAGCTACTGACGCCACATTCCCGAAACTAGGAACACAATTCGAGAAGGTAGGAGAAATATTCTGAAAGTTGAAGATTTTCCCCCCTCATTTTCAATTCTATTTAAATGAAATATTTTTCGAAAGCTCAGTGAGTTTTATGTGACCAATTATCAACACTTTTGTTTGTCTAGTAATGTTATGTTGTTTGCTAATATGGTGACATTCGTTTTGGAAATTTCTATTTTCCAAGCTTGACAATGTCTCCTATGACCATCATCGTGGATTTCTTCTGGCAAAAATGAAACTGATTGTTGTAACTTGAAAATGCGAGGACATCAGGGCCGAGGACACACTCTGGGGATACCAGAACGCATACACAGTACCAGAGTCTCTAGAAAACTGAATCCAGGAAACACAAAAGAACTACTGGTAAAATATTTTCAAACTTAAACAGTGGGCAAATGAAAAATATTACTGGATTCGTCGTTGAGCACGCGCCCGTGGAAGAGCACCTCAATAAAATGGGACTGTACAATGGCACTATGAAGCAGGAACCAGAAATTACTGGATTTGGTAACCAAACCCCGGTGCAAAAAAATTGGGGCCCTATCTGAACTCGTTAGGTTTTATCGAGTGAAAAATATAATAAGTATTGAAAGGTGCAAAGCTACTTCATCATTAGTTCTTTATCGCCCACTGCAGGGCGTAGCAAAGCAAAATTAGTTATGGAACGTAGTTTATGCTAGTGGATAATAATAAAAAAATAAACAATAACGATGTAGATTATAATTGATATCATAATAAGTACAGGTAATAATAGGAAATAGTTAAAAATTAAATTATTTGTAATGGCCATGAGCAATCAAGTTATTTCAATGTAAACATGTGTGATATCCTAGACTGAAGCAACGCACCAAAATAGTTGAAAATTAAATTATTTGTAATGGCCATGAGCAATCAAGTTATTTTAATGTAAACATGTGTGATATCCTAGACTGAAGCAACGCACCAAAAAGTTAACGACTGTTTTATTTTCAATCGCTATTAAATTAAAAGGCGGTATGAGTTTGACAAAGATTGTAACATCTCGTGAAATATCAAGTCACTATCACTTGCACCGGCACACTCAAAAGAGTCAATAATTATATTCTCATACATTCCTTACTAATTTTATAGTATATCTCAACAGATGAATCACCTTAAGCGGCGACTTCACACATAAGAAATTCCTCCCTTCACATTAAATTAGATCGTAACTGCTCGCCAACAATCTCAAAGAAATGAATAACTCAAAAGATCATAAATTCTTGAATCAGTACTGACACATGGCCATCCATTTGTCACCAATCGGCTTTCATGAAACGTTAACAGCCCGGTGATCGGGAAGAATGAAAGGAATTTAAGGGGTTAAGTAAACTATAAAAAGTAATAACCTATTACTGTAACATATCTTGGCGGCTTTTCAAATCAAAGGAGAGACGGGGGCAGACTATATAAAGGAAGTTGAACATGATCAAGGGACTACTCTTCTCTTATTCATTCAGTGTTGAGCAAGTACAGATAGACGTTCTGTTTTAGTCTTCATAGTTATGAAGCGAATTAAAGTAAAGTCTAATTTCATCTAGAGAAGATTCATTACCATCTTTGGATGCGAAGTAAATGTAGACTTCGTATTTTATACTTAAAGTTACCAATTCATCAAAAGTATGCAGAAAAATAGTGAAAGTGTAACTCTCAGAAATCATCTCAGTAATTACTAAATGAATGGAATTAATATTTGTCCAAAAGCTAAATAATCTATTACGACCAGGAACGCTTAATAAAAATCGGTAATCCAAAAGAATAATTAAGTAACATTTAAAACGTGGTGTGTTCTCCAGTTGAGGGTAAGAAAATAAAACTGTTTATTTGGCAAGGTATATATGTAAATTGAAATAGAGAAATATTAGAATCGTCAAAATAACTGAAAACTGTTATGTTATTTGGTATTCCATATTTTTTCTCATTCAAGTATATTTTATATTGAAATTCATTTTGATTTCCTATTCATTTTCTCCGTGAATTATACCAGGTGTTAAAATTGTTGTTTTTATATTTTAGAAAATACATTTATATATATATATATATATATATATATATATATATATATATATAATTACAAGTCCTAAGTGTATTATTGTTTCTGAACTATCTGAGATTGGTAACTGTACTGTCAAATTAAGTCCCACGCTTCATACATACTGACTGAGAAGCTTCTCAAGCCGATTTGGGAGGTTTCCAGTTATTGGTCATAGACTAATAACGCTCAGTATGGTTAAGGCCTAGCTTTAACAGAAATATGAGCAATCGTAAGATTGGTTGAGTCAGACGAGGGGTATTTACTTCTCAAACGGTCACCGGTCGTATCATATTTATTTTATGTATTAAGATCGGACCTATTACTGATACAGAATAACTATTCTACAGACAACAAAATAATATTTAGTTTATAGTCTTTTCCTAGCTTTAGTTTTCGCAAAAGTGTCAATGACTTCTGTTAAATCCAGGCTCAAACAGCCTTGTTTTCAATTGCTATTAGTGATAAATGTCGGAGCTTCACTCACACTATTTTGAAATAAAATGTTCCTCATTTTTAATTGGCTGAATGATCTTTCAGCTGTTGCAGAAAAGTCAGGAATTGTGTTAAATAATAACATTTCTGTGAATACTTCCATAAAGTCGCATCCTAGCACATTTCCTGACATGATTGGTGAACAGTCCATGCCTGGGACAAATCAGGAAGAACTGGGTGGTAAATATTAAGAAATTGAAAGGGAAAATTGAGGCCTATTATATCAGGATATTTACTTTGGAATTGATCACACTTTTTTAATAAAGTTGCTACTTGTTATATTTATGTTCTGAACGGAGAAATTTTCGCGAGGTCGGGTCGGTTCAAGGTTTGCGGGCCGGGGCCATCCCTGAATTTGAGGACCCAAGTGTACGGCACCGCCTAGCCCTTCGGTAGCTACGCCACTGCTGGAGTAGGTAGGTCCTGTAAGAGTGAGCAAAACGGCCAAAAGACACGAGTGTCATGGGAGGGCAAGGCCAGACGAGCCTACGAGGTGGAGAATTTTCTGCAATTACCAAAAAATCAGTATGATTCTTGTTCTTAGCGATTATTTTGACATCTTTTGTTTGTTACCCAGTTTATCCCTAAATCAATTGACATGTCGTCAATTTGAATGTTACTGTTCCAGGTCCACTTTGTGAACGAGATCATAAAAGAAAAAATCATCAACATCAACTAGCATATATCGAAATACCACATCAGAAATCAATAGCATAAAAAGACGTTTAAACTCTAGTCAGACAACTTCATCTATATCGGAAATGCATCCCAATTCATTCTGTGGAATTAAGATTTCCAAAAACCCTGGTGTATTACTGATTCGATTTTGTTTAGAATTTTTGAGGGACAACAAATTATATGGCTTTAAATTCTGCTTAGAACTGCATTAGTAGATGGCGCGGTTAAGGAATGTTTGTGTCACGTTAAAGTCAAACTCCAAACCTATGAAATTTTCTTTTTCTGTAACATTACTGCATATTTTTAAATTGTGAATTGTCGTTTACAAAGATTATAGTTCTACGAACAAGAACCCGCTCAGAACAGTTGGCGATTTTTCCAAAGTGATTTCTTCTCAAATGGCCTTTTTGGGATCATGGAAACTTCCACGAAGGAAGGAGGAAAAAGTGTCTTCAAATTTTTATAGGTAGGATAGTGGACTGAATGAATCAACTTGAAAATTGAGGTAATTGGAAAATGTCCCCGATGACATTGTTCCATCAAACTTTCCGATACAAACTATTACCAAGCCATTCACTACCCATCTCTGCCGGACTATTACCTCTCTAACAACCAGTGAATCCTGGTCTGCGACAATCTAGGCTACTTCCAGCTATCTTAGAATGAGTTCGCCGGAAAAGGTGAGCACTACTAACAAAGGTGAGGGAAGAAAACAGTAATCTAAATTAGCTTCTCTTTTATTTTTCAGTATGCAACACCCCCACATGAGATAATCGGAGAAGGAGGGCGATCTAAACCAAGCAGTTGTTCGGAAGAACAAGGCCCACTTCCAAGATCGATAAGGCTGATGACTTTTATTAGGATAATTATCACTTTTTAATAAACATATGAATTTCACAAGTGAGGGTGGACTTTTCATTCTTTGAAGATATCTTGATTTTGGCTAGTGAATTCCGAACCGTCACAGAAGGTCCCATGGCTCTTTGGAAAAAAAATATCCACTATATTTAGAATTTTCCAATACTTTCAGTCAGAAGATTGTCATCTCATGGGAAATTACATTACAATCACAAGTTGAAAAAAATTAATACGATGGCCAAATGTAGTTCACAGAAGATACAAATTAATTTATACATATACGAGTCATTTTACTATGAAGGTAATTTGAGTTCTTGCGATATGATAGTCGTGTTCAGAAAGCGAAAAAGATTGCATCTCCCGTACTTTCATTGGTTTGAAAGCTAAATTAAGTAATTGTATGTAATTTGGAGAACTCCATAAAAGCATTATCCGCTACATCATAAGATTTTTATCATGAGCAAACGTTCTTTGTAATTGTGGATCCATCATGTATGTCGAATTTCTCAAATATTTTCCTTGTGAAATTACTAGCACATACATATTTATCTATTCCGATATCATCATTATTGAAAGGATTTTCCCGCTATTGTATGTCATAATTACAATCAACTTATATTCCAAAATAAATGTAGACAATAATGATAAACAATGGAATACACATACTGATTTCAATGAGATAACATCGAATGCAGTGATCACCATAAAAATATATATAACATGTAAATGTTTCAATCGAAGAATCTGGAATCAATTTTTTGACTGATTATGACAATATAGTCTCATAATATATTTAATTCTACCAAAAACATAAATATTTTATTAATCTTGCAAATACCAAAATACCCGAAGCTTTCCTATTCTACATTCTTTTTTTAATTCATTGCGAAAACCATAAAAACCATGAGATTGGATTTGTTACTCAATGATGAATTCTATGTCAAAAATTTAAATCAAGTTTTTCTGCTGTTTCCAGAAAAAATGAGAAAGAATTGACTACCCTCAGAATAGAATAACAAGTGTCACACAAGTCAACATTTTTTACCTGATAATACTGTAAATTGAACAGAGGAGGATTATCCGACACTTCACATAATCTTATTGGAAAATTCGGTATTCCTTTAATTCGTCAATTTGTCCAAATTTATTTTGAAAAAGAAGTATTTAAAAAAGTTTTTGTGGAGTAGAGACATTCATGCATTAATTCATGTCATTTGCTGAAAATTATACAAAACATGTAAGTTCTTTCCTGAGACAGGTATGAATATCTTGAACAGAGAAAATAATATAAAATTCAACTTCTTAAGCAAAGCGGGATTGTCCAAATTAATTGTTGAGTTGAGTCTTGCCGCTTGTGTTACCACGTATTTTGCCCCATGAACATGAATTCGAAGTCAAAACGCGTCGTTCTCAAATATTTTCGGAGGTTCAAAGATCAAGGAAAGCCCCCTTTCCGCCTTTTTCAGCAATAAGAAACGTTCAAAACACATCTTAATTAAAATTTATGATATTTGTTAGGCCTTTTCCACTATCCACATACATTTTTAACAAGCACCGACTTTGAATTTGTGTTCATGGGACAAAAATACATGAAGTACCAACTCGGTGGAGCCGTATCAATGCAAAATTAACCATAGAAAATGGTACGCACTACAATTGTTCCTAAGTAGAATTATTTCGGAAACTTCTCGAAAATTCTATATAACACTGACATAAGTAGATGGATAGTTTGTTCTAATATGTTACACGATCGATCAACCTCAAAATATTTAAAGGCGACAAAAACACAATCACAGAACGGATCAGAGACACAAAAACACCCTGTGTGGTCTTGAATTCAGTTTACTGAATTATGACACGCAACGACGTCGGCGCCAGCTGAAACTCTAGATAAGTCCCTTTATCAAGTGGGCTGGTGTACCCCAGTTTGTCCTAAGATGTCTAAAAACCCTGGTGTTTTCACTGATTAGATTTTGTTTAGAATTTTTGGGGGACAACAAATGAATAACGTTAAATTCTGCTTAGAACTTCATTAGTAGATGGCGCGGTTGAGGAATGTCATGTTTGTGTCACGCTAAATGTCAAAACAAACCTATGATATTTTATTTTTCGGTCAACATTACATTGTTGCATTTTTTATACAAAATATTGTGAATCGTTTATTGCTGTTCGTAGTTTAAATTTTCGGTTATTAGTTTTGCCTAGTATTTAATTTGTGTTTAAGGAATTGGTAATTCTTGAGTAGTGTGTGTGGATACTTACTTCTGGTGAAATGGATCCGTTTTGCATTTTGTGTGGATTTTTTACTAAATGATTCCAGTTAAAAATTTAAATCAAGTTTCTCTGGTCATTTGCTGTTTCCAGAATGAAGGAGAAAGAATTGGCTACCCTCAAAATAGAATAACAAGTGCCACACAAGACAACAAAAAAGAACAGTTTTTACCTTATAATACTGTAAATTGAACAGAGGGGATTATCAAACTGTTCACATAATCTTACGGGAAATTCTGGTAAAACATTTATTCATCAATCTGTCCAAATTTATTTAGAAAAAGAAGTATTAAAAAAAAATTGTAGAGTAGAGACATCAATGCATTCATTCATGTCTTTCTAGATAAAATAATAAAGAACAGGATTCCTTTGGCGCTCTATTGTAAATTAACCCCTAGATCATCTCTTCATTCATTGGAAGTGAGAAATAAACATCACTTTAATGTTCCTCGTCACTGTTCAGTCATGTTTCAGAAATCCTTCACCTATCAAGCCGTTAAACTTTACAATTCACTCCCATCAATCACCTTCATCTGAATTTAAAATTAAGAAATTTTTGAAAGCAAAATTTTGTGAATCCCCAATATAAAAGACTTGAAACTCTATTATCTAGTTATATGTTGACAAATTACTTTTGTTTATATGACTTTTAATGATTATGTTTCTTATTACCCTATAAATGTCGTTATTACCAAAATTTTCTGTCAATTGTACAACTTAGGTTGAGTGTAAGAGTAGCAATAGCTAAACTTCGCCTACTTTGTACCAAAGAAAATAAAAACGATTTATTATTATTATTTGCTGGAAATTATACAAAACATGTAAGTTCTTTCCTGTGACACGTCTGAATGGAATGAAATTTCAGTATCTTGAACAGAGGAAATAATATAAAATACAACTTCTTAAGCAAAGCGGGATTGTCCATATTAATTGTTGATACGGCTCCGTCGTGTTGGTGTTACCTATACTTATTTTCCCCCATGAACTCGAAGTTCAAAGATGAAGAAAAGCCCCTTTTCCGCCTTTCTCAGCAATAAGAAACGTTCAAAATACATCTGAATTATAATTTATGAAATTTGTTAGGCCTTTTCCACTATCCACATACATATTGAACAAACACCGACTTTGAATTTGAGTTCATGGGACTGAAACACATAAGTACGAAGAGCCGTACCAACAGAAAATTAACCATACAAATTTGGTATGCACTACAAATGTTCATAATTAGAATTAACACCGCTCGAAAATTCTATATAACACTGACATAAGTACGTGAAATAGTTTATTCTTTAAAATATGTTACATCGATCGATCAACCTCAAAATATTTCACAACAAATTGACATAACCTTAAAGGCGACAAAAGCACAATCACAGAACGATCAGAGAACAAATCACAAAAACACCCTGTGGGTCTGTAATTACAGTTTACTGAATTATGACAAGTAACGCCATCTGAAACTCTAGATAACTCCCTATTATCAAGTGAAATGGTGTCCCCTCAGTTTATCCCAATATTTTACAGGTATGAGTGAATACACAATGGTTTTTAGGCATCTTAGGTGGTATAAATCTGTGAGAGGGTTACTGAATCCCAGCAGATCTTGAAAACTTTTCAGAATTTTTGAACTTTCCACACGACCCGAGAGGAGTTCACGATCAATGTCAACTGCATCTTATTTATGTGACAGTAAACCGAGAATAGAATTACTTAGAGTACATCAGAAACATATTCCCGCAGTGGGAAAAGGAAATTGGAATTTCGCTCTCTATAAATGTCAGCACTCGGGAAAATTTGTTGGGTCAGGATACGAAATCGATGAAACCAAAAATAAAACACTTGAAATAAAAAACCAATAAAGCTTGACAACTTCTCGGTCTCGTAACGAAATATAGTGCCAATTAGATATAATAAGGCAAGGGATCATGTTTTCCCAGCAGTGAAATCCAGGGAGAAAAATCGTGCGAGAAAGTACATCTGTTGGGACATTTTCGACTCGAAGTTTGCTATATCTATACCATCTTTCTATGACTGGAATATATACAAGGGTTGAGTTCCAGGAAGACCTTGAATACTAGAGAAACTAATGAACACAAACATAAAAGGAAATATCGGGACACTCACAATTTTTGAATGTATCAAAGTATTCAATTGAGTCAATGTATCAGAAAGAAAAAGCAAAAAATTTTAAAGTGAAAATGCTCAATTGATCATGCGGTGTGGGAAAAGGAGAAATGCACTGCTTACCAAACAGCTGTCAAAAAATTCAAAATTGACGTGCTTGGCTGTTTGTAGCAATCACCATCTTCTTCCGAAACATTAAATAATCTCGTGTCTTCCCATGATAATACTTTTTCACGAAATAGAAACTGCATAGAATTTTTTTATCAAAACACTCGAGGCTTGCGATCTAAAACAGACCTTTTTCTTAACTCAATTTCGGTGAACGAGTATCCAATTGTTGCACTGACAGAAACTTGGTTGAACGACTCGATCAAAAATGAGGAGCTATTCCCAAACTTTTATCAAGTATACCGCTCAGATAGAAATTTCAATGAATGCAATTGCACAAGAGGCGGAGGAGCTCTTATTGCAGTGTTAGATTCGTTCGGCTCCTCGCAGGTTGACTTAACACCTTTAATTCCTCATGAACTGGTCACTTTAGACATTGTTATGGTGAAGATAGTTTCTAATTCAACTTCACTGTTTGTCATCAATATGTATGTTCCTCCCTCTCTGTCAAACGACAAATTCTTTATCATGTTCGAAACACTCACCAACATCCAAGTTGCCTATAGCGGTATTATTCTCGTCATAGGTGACTTCAATATACCTTCATATGTCTCGTTCATACAGGGTGACCAACTAAATACAACAAACAATATCTTAAAGAACTTTCTGGAAATCAGTAATCTGTCACAGTATAACCGCATCCATAATGATCATGGGAGAATACTCGACTTTGTACTATACGGTAGTAATGCTGAGTGCAGTGTCGAGAGATCATCTGATCCCTTAGTACCCGAAGACAAACATCACCCCGTTGAATGTTCATTGTAAATTGAATATGGCTCTTAATCTGAAAAGAAACTTCGCCTCCTCTCACAATAATGAGTACAACTTCAGGAGAGCAGATTTTGCCCGGTTGTATGATCTTATAGCTAATATTGACTGGACCTTTCTTGAAGCTTTCGATAGATCAAATGATGCTTGCTCTTACTTTTACGGAAAAATTTATAATGCATTGGATCAATGTGTACCCCTACGAACTGGTATACGCCTCAAGTCTAAGCATTGGCGTTCATTCAAAAACAGCGGGGACATTGCTGCCCGGGATGAATTCACTCGCTTGAGGGCAAAGATCAAGGCTGACGTTGACAATTCGTACAAAAAATATGTGAAATCTGCTGAAAATGACATAAAAGGCAACCCAAATAAATTTTGGGCATTTATAAACAACAAAAAAGGATCAACTGGCATATCTGACAGAATGACCTACGAAGGACAATCTTTTGAAACTCCTCAGGACATTCTCGATAGCTTTGCTGATTTTTTCTCCAAATCATACATCATTAGTTCTCAAACCGGATTTAGTGATAGTGATCCGCATTCACAAGTCCTGAACATTCCCTATTTCGAAGAAAATGAAGTGTTGGCAGCTTTGAAACAGCTGAAACCAAAAATGACTACGGGTCCCGACAGCATCCCTGCACTAATGGTCAAAGACTGCGCTTATGCCCTGGCTAATCCACTAACAAGCCTGATAAATATCTGCGTCAAAACTAGTACCATCTCAGACCTATGGAAATTGTCTAAAGTTCGCCCAATTTATAAAAAAGGGGATAAGTCTGATGTTGAAAATTTCAGAGCCATATCAATAATATGTAATTTCGCTAAAGTGTTTGAAATCCTCCTGTACAGCAGTTATATCCTCATCTGAGCAATCAAATCTCATCACTTCAACATGGTTTCATGAAAGGTCGCTCGACAACCACCAACCTTCTCAACATCACTCAATACATTGCAGAGACTACTGATAGGAGATCCCAAACCGACGTCATTTATACGGACTTCTCGAAAGCGTTCGACAAACTTGATCATGGAATACTACTATCAAAACTGTACAGGTATGGCTTTTCTCACACCCTCATCGAACTCTTCGTATCATACCTCACCGACAGGCGACAGTATGTCATATTCAATGGCTTCAAATCTATTGAATATGCATCTACCTCAGGTGTACCCCAAGGAAGCAACCTTGGTCCACTCCTCTTCAACGCTTTCATAAATGACATAGTTGAGGTCATTGACCTCAACTGCTTAATATACGCGGATGACCTAAAATTATTTTCTGAGATTAATGGGATAGAAGACTGTCTCCAATTGTCCCTTAACCTGAAACGCATTGAGCAATGGTGCTTCCGTAATAAGTTTCCTCTTAATGCAAGTAAATGTAATGTAATGACATTCAATTTCAGAAATCAGCCACTTTTATATCAATATTCAATCAACGACATTCCCCTCCAACGGCCTATCACATACACCGATCTTGGTGTTATTTTCGACTCGAAATTATCTTTTGCCCCTCATATTGAAGCCACTCTGTCTGCTGCAAACAGAATGTATGGATTCATTGCGCGTATCTCTAAAGATTTCTCCGACCCATCTACATCGAAAACCTTATACTATGCCTTCGTCAGATCAAAATTAGAATACGCATCTATAATCTGGAACCCACATCATCACTTATATATAGAAAAGGTTGAATCGGTTCAGCGTCGCTTCCTTAAACTTCTCTCCTATAAAACGGACAACATATATCCACCAATTGGCTTCCCCCATGATGCATTGTTGGCTAGACACGCTATGAACAGCCTAAGTTGCCGTCGTGATTGTCACTCCACAATTTTCCTGTTCAAACTTATCAACAACCTAATTATTGACCCACATATTCTGCAAAAACTCAATTTCAGTGTACCTAGACCATCGTCTAGAGTAGACAACACGTTTTATTTACCAACACCACGAACAGATGTCTTGAAATACTCACCGCTGCAAAACATGTGTGTCAATTGTAATTCTGCAAGTTGTCAGATTGATATTTTTGACTGTTCAATCTCTGCGATTAAATCCTATTACTTTAGTTAATCTCGATATGTATTATTACTTCGTTAATTTGTTATTTTGTATTGTACTGTATTTGTAACTTATATTCCTGTTCTGTAGTTGGGTGTAACCTGTAGAACAGTGTATCAATAAATAAATAAATAAATATTTGAAATCTACAAGTTCAGTAGTACATGCGACGATTGTAATTGTCATTTGTCACTCCCATTATTGATCGTGCAATTTCACTCGGGAAAAAAAGGTCACAGAAAAATATAATTTTCTTCATTATATGATGGTCTACTTTTGGGGTCCCCAACTGGTGGTAAGCGTGTTGAAGTGGACAATTTATTGAGACAAAACCTCCCGCGAGCATTCTCACTGATTCTGAACCCTCGTGTGTGTCTAATGCCCGAATTCCAGGGTAGGCTTCACCCGACTAATGATAATTCACTATGAAAAAATAGAATTCATTTACTTAAAAAATTATGTAATTAATGTAATTAAAGGAAATTGTGTCCTTGAGAATTGAAGACTAGGATTGTCGGATGAGGACAAATAAATATCTCTCTAATTTTCGGCCAAAGTTTCGTTATTTAAAGCATAAACTTCATCGGGGCCTGAAAAGACAACCAAAAATAAAAGATAAAGAGAAAAAAATATGTACAGATAGAAGCGGTATTTCGAAAAACTTACAGATTCAAACGAAAAACAGGAAGGATAACTAGGAAAAAACAATAAAAGGAATACCAGAGAAAAACTAGGAAAAACCCATAACCAAAAAAAAGTGGTTTTGTGTTGCTCGTCGCAAGTACAACCAACAAGAACACAATTGTTTTGCTGCGAGGATCATTTCAGTTTGAAAGATGATATGGTAAACTACACACAGTATTCATTAAAAAAGACGTTCTGCTCCACATTTTCAATGAGCCTTTACAATAAGCAGCTTGATGCAAATTTGAGGCTGTAACTCGACCATAACTCATGCCACAAGGAAGAGTCGTTTTAAGACCTACTTGAAAGTTCTGCTAATTCACACAATTTTTGTGTCAAAACCGTGCTCGCGAAAATGATAACTTCATCAGAGGAAGTTTGATTCGATTTTTTTAATTTTATTTGATGAATATACTAACGCATGATTTCACGCTCTTTAATATTATAATAATATCGAGTAAACTGCACGTCAATTTGTTTTTCCTGTCAATGAAAATTCGCGTAAAGAGTTTTTTTTCGCATCATTTGTGTATGGCGCAGAAACAACAGTAGAATTATCGAATTCAGATACTTTTATGAATTTTTTCAGTTGTTCCTAATGCAGACAAACGGGATTTTTTCCAATAGCACAGTACTTCGGTAACGGCAGGTTCTTCGTTCCGTCGATATAACTACATTAAAAAAGCTATCGCACGTTTACAACCCCCTGAAAACAAAAAAAAGACGTGTGGCACTCGGAGACTGCCGCGGTAAAGCTATTGCATAGCATTTTTTATCAACTTACGCAATTATAATTATATATTTATTTTATTTATGCAGTATTTTTTTTTCTTTGATATTAATTCAAGTTACACTTTGAGCGTGGTGACCGATGAGAAAACAAATTTTTTTCTTTTATTAAATAAATGAGAAGTTAATATTGTTCAAAATATTTTTTTATTATCTTTCAATACATGTCGGTTCTTCAGGAATATTTATCATTGAAACTATAGGTTTATGGTAACTGAAATAAGAAACATAAGTTTGAGACTTGATATCTTCTAAATATCTGGAAAATACCGCATCAATGGTGGTTCCATATTTTGTTGTGGATTCTTGTGGATCATTATTCATTTTCAAATTCAATATTTTCGAAAGAAAACTTGTCAACCGCTCTGATTTTTTATCAGCGAAGTTGATGTTGAAATCGCCAGCCAAGATAAGTGGAAATTTATTACCATTTGTACCAAGTATTTTCGACCCTTCTTCAGTGTACTCCAGTAAAGTCAAGAAAAAATGCCGAATTTGTTGATGTTGAAATTGCAACCATGACTATGTGTAGGCCATTTCTAAGTTTGCATAAGCACGCACAAATATCTCCAACAAATGAGCTCCTAACATTAACATCTATACTTTCTCACAAACAGCTGATTACGTATTCGTTCGATTTCGGAGCAGCTCGTCTCGATTCGTGCGAGCTTCGTAGAGTCGTACCATGAAGTAAATACAAAGAGGAGGTGCCCTAACGCCGACCGCTGTGCCGGTCGGAGTGGGGGGTGTTAGGTTTATTTTCGTTACGGAATTTCTGGATTCGGTCTCCGCGCTCAAGGCCCGCGATAAAAGCTATATGCAATAGCTTAAAAGGCTGCTGCTTAAAAAATGTTGTTACAAAAGTTACTGACAAGTTTTATGAATTTTCAGGGGGTTTCCGACAGAGTAAAAAAAGAGTAGTGCAATAAATTTCTAGTTGTAAGTTCCCAAAATTACCTGAATAAATACATATGAATGTACTTACTATGACTACTCCGTCGCAGAGTACTGCGCCCCAGTATGGTAAGAAGCTCCCATACTCATAAAATCGATGTTCAGCTTATGAGTCAATGCGGATAATTACTGGCACCGTAAAACCCACCCCTCACTGTGTGGCTTCCGATTCTGGCCAATATTGCTCCACCACAACTTCGGAGAACGGCAGCTGCCGATAAAGAATGGGAGAAACTTAGCAACCCCTTAAATAACCTACCCATTCAACGAGGTCTCTACCCTGACCGCCTGAAATACCGCCGCCCCATCTGGATGGATAAATAAATAGAAGGCATGTATAATATACACTCCAAATGGAATGAGGCCATAGCCGCCAACCAAGAGGTTAGAAACCTTGAAAGCATCACCGACCCAACTAGCAAACCTGAGGGCATGAATCTACCTCGTCGGACCTGGTGTCGGCAAAATCGGTTTAGAGTGGGCCATGGAAGATGTCGTGATGAAGCGGGGTGCGATTGTGGTGCGCCGAGGCAGACAATGGACAACATTCTGAATGAGTGCACAATCAGATCCTTCCCTGGTGGCATCCATGGAATTCTCTACGCTTCCCCTGGGGCAGTGGATTGGATCGATGGACTAGATATTGACGTTTAAATGTTTGTTAGTAGATTTGTATTGTAAAATTTGTTTGTACTAGACTATATATGATATAGAGTCATACCGTAATTGTTCTGTTATCTCTTGTTCATATTTATATTATACTATGGCTTTTTATTTATACTTATACTTGTTTATACTTATGTATGTGCTTCTCATACGAAATATATACCGTGTGTCCCAGCTAAAACTTGTCACCCCCCTAATCTCCGAACTCGTGAAAAAAATTGAAAATCGCTCAGACCCGTCGATTTTTATTTCAAGGGGGAAAACTTTCACCAGATACATCATCATTGTGTTGTCAACCCCCTCAGCCCCAGCACCCCCTACTTCAGAATTTTCAATGGGACTATACTTGTGATACATCATTTTGAAGGGAATTTAATCCCAAATACATCGGTGTACTGAAACTGAGGATCGATCAAGTGTTGTTGAAGTTTTAATGAAAACTAAGTTTTATCAAGATATTTTTATTTTTCATCACCTAAAATGTTATCATCGTAAGAAAGGTTCGCTGTGGGTACGCCACAGTATTGAAAAATAATATGCTGTCAGAAATAATAGTTTAGAAGGTGACACAGACGTTTTTATGAAAAAAAATTGTCGCCATGTGTTTTTGTATACGCATATCTTTGTTTACGCCTTGGTATATTGATGTATTCGAGTCACTTCATTCAACAATTTGGAAACTTTCGAAAATGGTTTATACTATACAAGAGGAAATATCTATTGTAGCTGCGTATTTTGAAAATGGACGATGTGCTAGAGCTACGGCTCGAATTTTCAATGAAATTAATCCAGAAAAAAACACATCATATCAGTACGTGCTTCTATTGATGAATGAGTTCATGGAGTCGGGATCAGTGCTGAATAAAAAACATGAACGAGAGAAGCCTATGAGAAATGAAGGGGTCGCTGTTGCAGTTGTAGGACATGCAGTGATGGACAACATTCAATCTTTAAGACAACTTGAGACTATTTCTGGAGTTTCGAAAAGCAGCGTACATCGAATTCTGAAAGAAGCAAAATTCCATCCTTATAAAATGCAGAATGTACAAGAATTAAATGAAGATGATCCTGACAGACGTACAGAGTTTTGTGAAATCATGAGTCAATTATTGATTGGTGATAATAATAACCTCTACAATGTGTGCTTTTCTGACGAATCTTCTTTTTATTTAAATGGACATGTGAACAGGCACAACTGCAGATACTGGAGTGACGTAAATCCCTATTGGTACAGGAAAACTCATTCACAAACTCCCCAGAAATTGAATGTTTGGGCTGGTATTCTGGGAGACCATATTGTAGGTCCATATTCTATCTATGTCAACGGACAAACGTATCTTGAACTTCTTGATACAACTGTGAACCCCAGAATCACTCAGTTACTTGAAGATGATGATAGGCTACTTGAAGGTCAGCTCACCTTTCAACAAGATGGAGCTCCTCCACATTTTGTTGCACCTGTACGTCAATTTTTAGATGACAATTTCACAGTGAGATGGATTGGAAGGGAGGACCAATAGAATGGCCGGCTAGATCTCCTGATTTATCACCATTAGACTTCTTTTTATGAAATCCAAAGTTTATATTACACAGCCAACTTCTCTTGATGATCTACGCAGGAGAATTGTTGTGGAGTGTCGTGCAGTGACTCCAGAAATGTTGAGCAATGTGCGAAGACATTTCGAAAATCGCTTATACTTCTGTATGGAACTGAATGGTTCACATTTTGAACCTTTCTTACGATGATAACATTTTAGGTGATGAAAAATAAAAATATCTTGATAAAACTTAGTTTTCATTAAAACTTCAACAACACTTGATCGATCCTCAATTTCAGTACACCGATGTATTTGGGATTGGATTCCCTTCAAAATGATGTATCACAAGTATAGTAGTCCCATTGAAAATTCTGAAGTAGGGGGTGCTGGGGCTGAGGGGGTTGACAACACAATGATGATGTATTTGGTAAAAGTGTTCCCCCTTGAAATAAAAATCGACGGGTCTGAGATTTTCAATTTTTTTCACGAAGTTTTAGGTGGGACACACTGTATATATATATATATATATATATATATATATATATATATATATAATGTACTGCACTCTACGAATATTGGAAACAACTCAATTTTTGATGTATTGATTTATTTTTGCACAGTTCCATCACCAACGAACAGGGATTTTCCCAATAAAAAATCTATAGACTATCCTGATTCTCTCGATTTTAATAATATTATTCCCATTACTAGCGATTCGTCTTATATTTTCACCGTTCGTAGCTGCACAATCCAAAACAGGAAACGTTTTGAATGGCATTTTCTTCATCGACTGTCATTTCCACACGATGCATGTGGCCGGTCCGAGTCCCAACAGTTTCGTGACGTCACGCTACCGAAATGCAACTCCGAGCCGACGGAGAGTTTACCGATTTTTAAAGTAATTTTTAACGAAAAATTGATGGCGAAATAGTTATTTATGCAACCAGTTGGGAAAAGCACTATTTTTCGTAATCAGCGATTTCTGCGGAACGAGCGAAGCGAATTCCACAAAAGAAAGCGAGCTACGAAAAATAGGGTTTCCCAACGTGTTTCACACAATATTTTTTATAATTTTGATATGTGATCCTTTTTCATTCAAGTTAAAAATATTAAAAATATATCTTAAAAAAACTTTTAACGCACTAAAAATTGAAAAATTATTTTAATATTCAACGACTATGCCGAAAAGCATGAGGTTGCGTATCTTTGAGAAACATAATACTTTTAGATTAAGATCCCAGAGCCGGCAAACCTACCTCATTTCAGCAAAGCTGAAATTTCAAGTATGGAGAGTGTGATATGTAGTTGACGTATGCGTACTTGCTAACTTGAAAGCGGGTCCCTTTCACAGGTATCAGGTACAAAAGTACAGAAAAAACTTTCTTACTTACGTTAAAGTATGGTAATGCATTTGGCAATTAATATCGTCCAGTTAGCCGAGCAGTCTAAGGCGCGAGATCTAACCTCTGGATCTCAAAAGTTTGCGAGGGTTCGAATCCCCACGCCTGACGATTTCATTTTTATATTTCTCTTTGAAATTGGGGAATTATTTAGTTTTTGGATGAATATTAAAATAAAAATAAAAACAAATCATTCTTCAATTTCGATGGGAAAAATAAAAAATGAAATCGTAAGGCGCGGGGATTCGAACCCTCGCCCGTTTTTATATCAGAGCTTAGATCTTGCGCCTTAGACCGCTTGGCCAACTGGACCTAAGTAAGAAAGTTCTTTATGTTCTTTTATACCTGCTACCCGTAAAAAGGCCCCTATTTCAAGCTAGCAAGTATGCATACGTGCTTAACTACACTACTCATACTCAAAATTTCAGCTTTGCTAAAATGACGTAGGTTTGCCGGCTCTGGGATCTTGAACTATTTTGATTGATTTCGAGATAAAGCACCCCACGCTTATTGGCATAGTCATTGAATATTAAAATTATTTTTCAGTTTTTAGTGCGTTGAAAGCGTGTTCTCATCCTTGGAGAGACTTCCATGGAAAAAACGGAAATTAATGCTACGTAGAAAACTACGTTGTCAGCTGGGGTTAATATCACCAATTGTTCAAATTATGTTATTAATATTTATAATCAGTTTTTACCATACGAACGAATGCATACTTGCTAGCTTGAAACAGGGACCCTTTTACGGGTAACAGGTATAAAAGTACATACAAAACTTTCTCACTTACGTTGAAGTATCGTAATACGTTTGACAATTAATATCGTCCAGTTGACCAAGCGGTCTAAGGCGCACGATCTAAGCTCTGATATCAAAAACTGGCGAGGGTTCGAATCCCCACGCCTGACGATTTTTTTGTTTATGTTTCCCTTCGAAATTGAGAAATGATTTGTTTTTTTTTATTTGAAAATTTATCTCAAAACTAAATGATTTCTCAATTTCAAGCTAGCGAGTACGCATACGTTCTCAACTACATATCACAGTATTCATACTTAAAATTTCAGCTTTGCTAAAATGAGGTAGGTTTTCCGGCTCTGGGATCTTACCCTAAAAGTATTATGTTTCTCAAAGATACGTAACCAAAAAGCACCCCATGCTTTTCGGCACAGTCGTTGAATATTAAAATATTTTTTTAATTTTTAGTGCGTTAAAAGGGTATTCTTCAGTTTTTTTAAATATATATTTTTTTATAATTTCAAGTGGAATTAAAAATGACCACATATCAAAATTAGAAAAAATATTGTGTGAAACACGTTGGAAAACCCTATTTTTCGTAACTCGCTTTCTTTTGCTCATTACGAAAAATAGTGCTTTTCCCAACTGGTTGCACAAATAACTATTTTCTAATTTTGATATTCAAAGTGACACTTTTCAAAATTCGTTGACGCTATCAAATGTTTTACTTTTCATCGCTAGTTACGAAAAGTAAAATGTTTCGCAACTGGTGATGAAAAGTAAATTTCACCACCAGTTGCAAAAAATACAGGAATAAAATTTGTTATAATTTACTATACTAAACTACTTGAAGTACTTCTTCACTGCACTAAAAAGTGAAGAATTATTTTAATATCCAACGACTATGACAAAAAGCGTGTGGTGCTTTGCCGAAATCAATTAAAATAGTTCATGATCCCAGAACCAGCAAACCTACGTCATTTTAGCAAAGCTGAAATTTTGAGTATGAGTAGTGTGATATGTAGTTGAGAACGTATGCGTACTCGTTAGCTTGAAAGCGGGGGCTTTTCACAGGTAGCAGGTACTGAAGTACATAAAAAACTTTCTTACTTACGTTAAAGTATGGTAATGTAAAATTAATGTCGTCCAGTTGGCCGAGCGGTCTAAGGCGCTATAGTGAGCTCTGGATCTCAAAAGTAAGCGTTAGTTCAAATCCTCACGTCTGACGATTTTTTTTTATTGAATATTTATCGTTGAATATTAAAATTATTTTTTAATTTTTAGTGCGTTAAAAGCGCGTTCTTCAGTTTTTTTCAAATATATATTTTTTAAATTTTTAACATGAACTAAAAAAGATCACATTATATAAAAATTACAAAAAATATTGCGTGGAACACGTTGGCAAACACTATTTTTCGTAACTCGCTTTCTTTATCGGAACTCGCTTCGCTCATTACGAAAAATAGTGCTTTTTCCAACTGGTTGAACAAATAGCTATGTCATCACCAGTTGCGAAAAATTCGCAACTTGTGATGAAAAGTAAAACATTTGATAACGTCAACCAGTTTTGAAAAGTGTCAAAATTAGAAAAAAAAATTCAACGGTATTACTGCTATTAGTGACCAATATCTGTAATAAAAGTGGTTTTACACTGATTTTTCACATAATGTCCCAACCTTATTGCATCAACATAGAAATAGTGGAAATAATCATAATCGTGTCCACTAAGAGCGCAAAAACAAACTGAATACCCCTCTGCCTACGTGCCATCAACTCGCTGCCTAAAAATAAGTTAATAACACTCCTATGTGTATGCAACCAAACAAACAAGTCTGTATATCGGACTCCGGCACTCCTGGCGCGCCACAAAGCGTTATTGACGAACGGCGGAAAATAGATAACGGAAATTGAATTTTTTTATAGCACACGAATGTGGCAGCTTCTAATATTTTTCATAATTACACGTAAAATGAAAAAACTGTGATATTCAATATAGATATCGAGATATAACGGAAATCGAAATGGTAAAAAGGGAAAATATGATACGAAAAATATACACAGCGAATAAGAGTTGAAACTCTGTATAAATTACAACTTCGACAGAATATACGGATATAACTCTGATAAAAAATGGAATATTCATTATGAATACCATCATACTTATATTAATCAAATTGAAAAAAGGGTTTTCAGAAAAACAATTGAATATTGCTAAGAAACATTCTTCTAGAAATTGAAAAATCTACGATAAAAATGAATTATTTTTTGGTAATATCTATCAGAAAACAACTACTTCCTCGGCTGAAGCATACGCTGGACGTCAAACTAAATCTGATAGATATTGTGAATACCCTAACTGAAAAGCGAAAAGCAATTCAGGTACTTAGATAGGGTGAAGTGGGGTAAGCGTAATCATAGGGCAAGTGTAATCAGGCACTCCCTATTTTTTTATTATCGTTTTAAGTTTTTTTCTATCTAAAATATGAAAGTGTAACTCATTTTTCGCCTTTATATTATGTTTTTAATCCTTTTCAAGGTCCAAGTTCAAAATGTTAGTTATTTATAGATCTCCCTGCATTTTCACTTGTTGTGCGAGTATCGATTGTAATTTTTTATTTCATATTGCTAATACAAATAATTCAATAAGATTGTGGTATTTTGCTTCCTTAGATTACTTCCAACAAGGAATCGGATTCTACTGTCAGATTTCGATTTGGATGCCAACAAAAAGAAAAATAGTTTTGATTATATTTACCCCACCAAAAAATATATATGGGGTAAGTGTAATCACGGACACTGGGGTAAATATAATCAGCCCCAGCCTAAAATTTCATTTATTTCACTTCATTCAAAGAACACTTAAGAACTGCACAATCTGCCTCACAAGAAAATTATGATGAGCCAAGCACAAACAAACAGCAAGAGGAAGAAGCATCATCTTTGGAGCAGCAACCACTTCCAGAACCAGAGCCGATTGCAGGACCAAGTAAAAGAATGGGTCATTTGAAGATTTGTTGCTAGACACCGTAAGACAATCCCCCCGACCTCATGAGAAAGAGAAAAGAGAAAGAGTAGCTTCCGGAGCTGAAATTATCACAGCACAGCAAAATATAGACAAAAGAAAAAAGGCAGAGCAAGATAAAGAAGAAAAAAAACCGAATCAAAGAAAGTAAAAGATGTAGCAAAAAAGGAAAAGTTTGACACAAGGAAAAAGAAGCCCAAAAATATTATTCTATCAAGTTTTTCTGATGGAGGACAAAGCCCAAATCCTGAGCCACAGCGAGTCGGGAGAGGAAGATTTTGCAATCTATTCACAAAGGTTAGATGAAGAAGAGGAAGCCCGTAAACAAGACGAATTGTTACTCAATGACTTGAAACAACCAGAAATTAGGGTCTCGTATCATTCAATGGGAAGAAAAATAGTTTTTTTTTGTTGGTCAAATAATAATCTCTGATGAAGAATCACAACCTTTATGTTTCTGAAAAAATCCGACCAAAACTCGCAACACTCGATTTTTCATTGGCCTGAACAAATTGACCATCACTCAGTTTCTGCATCAGACATCGATTTAGTTTTACCAGAACCAAATTTAGGACGAAGAGGAGAATTAATTTTTTCAGTATCATTCGCTACATATAATGTTATATAAAAGGAAAAAACTACATTGTACAAATTTTTATGTTCGCATATTTCAATAAACAAACAAACATGCGAATTGTATTCATTCCACAAAAAAGCTTATAACGTCCTTATGATACATATATGGCCCAAATACTTTAGCATATGAGAATAACAAACCATGATTACATTTGCCCCGAATGCTGAGGTAGGTAAATGTAATCAGCGAACATAACTTATTATTTTTGTTTATAAAAAAAATACACTAAGGCTAGTAGAAGAAAATAAATTACTTCAGTTATTTAACAATTAGATAGGTAGTACTACTGTGAAAATCAGAAACGTATATCTTTTGGGTATCTGGATATTATAATTTAAAGTGTTATTATCGTTTTTCTGATTACACTTACACCACTTCACCCTATTTGATTTTTAAATCTAGTCTTAATCCGCATATAGACGAATAAGGCAAAGGAGAAACATTTCTTTCGTAGTGACACTTCGGAAAATGAATTTTTGACAATTATAACCTGTCATCCGGTAGAATATTTTGATTAGTTTGAAAATAAGAACAGGGTGTCCATAAAATTGAATATGCAGTTATCTGCGACTGAAAGATGTCACTACTGGTGAATCCCATTCCTGAAGAAGCTTGGAGTGGTATAAAATAAGATGTTTTATTTGAAATTTTTTTGACAGTTCTAACAACCATTCAAATTTTGTCATTTTGTGTCATATGAAACAATTTCACCCAATCATGTCAACATTACACTGATAATTGCATTCAGTGCAATTATCACTATCACTTTGACAACACGATTGAGTTTGACGACTTCATTCCAAATACATTTCAAAATGTCACGTTTTGGCAATGCGAATGTTCAAAGTATAAATACTAATCAAAGAAAAAATTCCCAGAAATACAACCTACAGTCACAAATATATTGGGAAATATTTAAGGAATTTTGCTGCGAACGAGAATATGAATTAAATGAACATAGAAGCTTAGAAGAATTGGCGTTGATACTAAAAATTGGGGGTCAATATAGAAAGAAAGACGGGACCGAATTTAAAGAAGCAACGGCGAAGACAATGTGGAACGTTTCGTGCAAACTTTTGCTAGAAAAGTACTATAATGACTATAATATTATGATTGACCCGTTTAACAAAATAGTATTTAAACCAGCCCGAGATGCCCGCGATTCAATCAGGAAGAAACTACAAGCAGATCCATGTAAACGTAAATCCAGTTCAGTTTCGTTAAATTTGTCTGAAGTTAACAAAATAATATTGCTATGGAATGAAAATACTCCTGAACGTCTTATGCCTAAATTTTACCATATTGCTGCTGTAGAATTAGCGTGGCGAGGAGGAGAGGAAAGGTGGTTTTTTTCAAAGCAAGAAAAATAACTTTGACTTTCCAACAAATCGCATTGAATACAATCCGGTGTTCAGTAAAACGTGCCAAGGTGGTTCTTAAAGCTGTAAAAGTAGTAAATGGTTGGTTTCCAATAGTGAAAGACAAAGCTGCCCTGTACTTCTTTTTCATAAACTGATAACAAAACAAGGCGACAATATTACCTCACCACGACTGTTCTTAAAACCAAATCGACACTGGAAAAATGAAACTGACAAATGGTACGATAATGTACCTGTTGGAAGAAATACAATAAATGGATGGACTAAATCTGCTGCTGAGGCTTGAATGTCAAGGACTGGAATAGATCAACTGCTGTCAGCGAATTGGCAAAAAGTGGTGTAGAAGCACAACAATTGCTGAAAATTACTGGTCATAGCAATCAAAATTCTATAAAACCATACTTAAATCTCGATCAAGAACACCACAACAAGATCATAAATATTATGAGTGTTAATAGATCTTCTATAGTAGAGAACAGCAACGAATCTAATGTTAATTTAATTTTAATAATTGTACTTTCACTAACTGTACTTTCAATATATAAATAAATGTTTCAACTGTGTTGACAAATGCCTCATAATTTTATGACAAATTTCTAAAGCTCGTTGCTTGGTAACCAAGGAACGAGCTTTCGATTGTCATAAAATTATCTCGTTTATTATCAATTCCTAGGGATATATATTACTACTGAAAACAATTTGTTCTGAAAATTAATAACAAATATAGATTCCGTGCCCATAGAATGTATAATAAGAAGAAAGGTTTTTTTGTACAACTGCCATTAAAAATAACGTTTTTTTACTCCCGTATTATAATACGCGAAATAAATATCTGCTACCAGTTTATTAATATTGTCCAATTTCATTTCGAAACAGATTTTGGCCAATAAAAACACCTACTTTTCATTATGAAACGAATTTTCGGCCTATAGAAACACGTGCTTGGGATAATCAAGTGGTGTGTTTCTACATACATTTAATTTAAATGTCTGTAAAAATTTAGGTCCAACAAAATAAAAATAAAATCTATGACAAATTATACAAACTATTCATGGTTTGGAGAATTACAAAACGTCGGCCTAATTCGTTAACCTGCTAAGTCCTTTTTTTGGGCAATTTTGCTTTTTATACCCGTCAAAAAGTTTAGACGAATACCTACCTTATGGTAAAGGAATAACGTTCTACCTTCTCTTAAAAAAGATGTCTCACCTTTGGGTGCAGGATGTATATACCGGGTGATTCTCCAAGATGGCCCCCTATAACTTTTTTATTATTGAACATAGAAAAACGAAATTTGGGGGTTGTGTATTATAATTCACTTACATTTTTTTGACATATTTACTTGCTTTGTCGTACTTCCGGTTTGACCAGAAATGACCCCAACTTTCGATTTTTTAATGGGATATCCTATATATTTTTACTTATTTCGATCGAGAATGACATTCTGAATCCAACAACACCTTACTTGTCAATATTTGAGTACAAAGTTATTTTTATTCCAATTTTTATTTTTCGATCTAGAATGCCATGGATCGTGTAAATCGCTTCATTCTTGATCAAGTAACATGGGAAAAATACGACTTTGAGGCTTATGACTTCACAGTCGTTTCAAGAATTATTTAAAAGTCGCAAATTAGTCCATTAGGGTTCTAAATTTTCAAAATGACCTCCTCCTTGATCACGGCAAAGTTCAACTTTTTCAATTGTTGCGCGCACCACATTGATTAGCTGTTCCGCAGTGATGTTCTGGAATGCCACCCTTACTTTATATCCAGTTCTTCACGAGTAGCTGATGCAGTTTTATACACCTGATTTTTAATTGTTCCCCAGAGAAAAACAATCTAGCGGAGTAAGATCTGGTGATCTAGCACATGAAAAATAAATAAATTATGAAAAAATATGACAACTTAAGAAAGTACCGCGCAGGCCACTGAATAGGTCCATAAGTGCCAATCCACTTTTCTGGAAAGGAGTCATTCAGATGTTCTCTTACGACTTGAGAATTGTGAGGTGGCGCTCCATCTTGTTGAAAATAGATATCAACTTGGTTAGCCAGAGGCAAATCTTCAATGAAATCATTAATTTGATTTCTAAGGAACTGTAGATATCTTTCCGCAGTAAGTTGTCCGTCGAAAATTATTGGCCCCAAAAGTTTTCCTCCGATAATACCCATCCAACAATTGCAACCAAATCGCTCTTGAAAATTTCCTTCTTGCATCAGATGTATACCGGGTGACACAGGATATCGGGCCAACCCTGTAACTTCTGCATTCGTGATCGGATTTATCTGAAATTCGGTACAGTTATATAAGCAACCATTTCGGATTTGATCACATTACAATCCAATATGGCGTACTTCCGGTTTTTCTGAAAACGCCAGCAACTTTGTTTTTTCAAATGGAACACCCTGTATATTTTTACATATTCAAGTTCAACAGGTCAAAACAAGTCCAAACCTTATGTCAAATGTCATTTTTTTAAAACAATTGAAATTAAAATTGTTTTTTTATTTTACCTCGTGGATAAATGAGACTCGGTCGAAGCTATTCACAATGAGTCGCAAATAACAGAAAAATAAAAAAAATTCCGAAAAATTATTTTTTGTGTCATTTAATGATGAATCAATTCAGTCAGATCACATTTTCATCAAAAATTAATTTTTTTCAAATGAAACCCCTATGGGCCACCTACCTGTCTCTCTAGAACATTCATTAAGGAAAAAAATAACATATACTTTCTGTATTTCGGTGCAGTAACAAATTCTATACATTCAAAAATCTACAACTAGTTCATGAGTTTCCTTGCAGTTCGAATAATTTTTAACTTAGTAAGCTGTGGAAAACAACATTTCTGAATCTTGTCAACTAATTGTGTTTCGCTGTCATCTTTCATCTCAACTCTCGAAAATTAGTTAACTTCCGAGAATTAGTCTAGTAGAAATGTAAAATCAAAATTATAGGTTCACAAGAAGTTAACAGGTTGATATGTTATTAAAACCCATTAACAGCCAAAGGTGCGTGTACGCACCCTTTACAATTTTTTTTATGAGCTGCTATAATTGTTTTTACTCTAACAAGTATTTGTAGATGTTCTAATATGTTTTTTTTTTTAAGCATTTTATTAGATTTAAGATATATAAAAATATGTTTTACAATTAGCGAAAATAACATAGTTTTTTAATATTTTACAACATTATGAAAAAATAATTTTTATTCACTTCTTGGCGAACTAAAGACTCATTTCATGATAATATACGTTCAGTATCCCACTATGTATTGTCCTAAATTACGCACTTGAATAAAATTCAGCATGTAAAATTCTAATTGGGATTCTAATACCGCAGGTGCGCATACGCACCTTTGGCGCCTAACAGTATCAGCGCCGGCGATCGTGAATCAGTTATATTTCCACTGCAGTAGTGAGCACGTGTACTAGTTTGGTTTTCGTAACTGTGGTAGATTCATATTCAAATTATCAGTAAGGATTATAAATCATTTTTTGCTGTACCTATTCGAAGGCAACTAAAGGTAAGCTGTGAACTACTATTATGCTTCAAAATTATATAACCCAAAACTCTATATTTTACAACACAGCCAACATGAGCCAACCATGTACTTCTAGAAAGTTGCCTGGCCAGATTCGACCACAGAAGATATATGACCGAAGACGACCATTGACTACGAAGGAATTGCTTGCATATCTTGACAAAGATTCTGATGTAGAAAACGCAAATGAAGTTGAAGTGACGTATATTCCACCAAATGTTGATGAAATTACTGATGATGAGGACCTAGACGATAATCTCATAGAAGGTGAGGTAATATTGATGCAGAAATTGCTGGAACTCATGGTGTTTATGTTCCTTCG
Source organism: Gonioctena quinquepunctata (assembly GCA_018342105.1). Taxonomy (NCBI): domain Eukaryota; kingdom Metazoa; phylum Arthropoda; class Insecta; order Coleoptera; family Chrysomelidae; genus Gonioctena; species Gonioctena quinquepunctata. The sequence goes on along the minus strand of JAFIRS010002252.1, from coordinate 70,073 downwards.
GCAAGTGATTCTGAAGAAGATGATATTCCACTAAGGACCTAGGCTTCTCTGCCACCGGTACTATTAGAGAAAACCGGACTGCGAAATGTCCTTTACAAAATAATAAAACATTCAAAAAGACAGTACGGGGAACATTCGATTCTGTATTGGATACTGCGTTGAAAGTTTTACTTGTGAGATGGAATGATAATTCTGCTGTTACGGTTATTACGAATACCTGCACAGTACGATCTCTTGTACAAACAAAACGATATAGTCGAAAAAAGCACAAAGATATTCTTGTACCTCAACCTAATCTTGTAGCCGGATACAACAAATTTATGGGTGGGGTGGATTCACATGATGATGGCATAGCTAATTACCGTATCAGATTACGAGGTGAGAAATGGTGGTGGCCTATATTTATAAATCTATTTGGTAGCACAGTCGTAAATAGCTGGAAGATTTACAATATAGCCAACAGTAACATTTCGCAGTTAGAATTCCGATCACTTCTAGCCCTATCGTTTATAAAATTTGAGGGACTTGCTGAAACTGTCAACACAGATGTGGTTGCTCACTCAAGCTATGGACATCCCTCTAAAGATAACTTGCCGCTTGTCAGTTATACGCTGAACGATACCCACAATCAAGAAGCACATCTCATGAATCAAGAGAACCTTTTTAAAATTAATAAGGATTGGAGAGAAGATTTTCGAAAAGAAGACACCACAAAGAACCTTAAAATGGAGAAGATTTCGAAAAGAACCCAACAATGGAGAAGATGAGTGAGGAGAAATGAACGTTTTGCTTATGTTGATTTTGATCCAACCGCTTCGACGCGGGAATTGGAATACAAATGCAATATAAGTCGAGAAAACGCTAGAAGAATTTAAAAAAAAACACCATTATCGTGCTTCTAAGTATAACTTAAACAATTAGTTGACAAGATTCAGAAATGTTGTTTTCCACAGCTTACTAAGTTGAACAATTATTCGAACTGCAAGGAAACTCATGAACTAGTTGTAGATTTTTGAATATATACAATTTGTTACTGCACCGAAATACAAAAATGATATGTCATTTTTTTCCTTAATGTATGTTCTAAAAGACAGGTAGGTGGCCCATAGGGGTTCCATTTGAAAAAAATGATTTTTTGATCAAAATGTGATGTGACTGAATTGATTAACCAGTGACACAAAAAATAATTTTTCAGGAAAAATTAAGTTTTTCTGTTATTTGCGACTTATTGTGAATAGCTTCGACCAAATCTCATTTATCCTCGAGGTAAAATAAAAAAACAATTTTAATTTCAATTGTTTTAAAAAAATGACATTTGACATGAGGTTCGGACTTTTTTGGACCTGTTGAACTTGAATATGTGAAAATATACAGGGTGTTCTATTTGAAAAAACAAAGTTACTGGCATTTCCAGAAAAACCCGAAGTCCGCCACATTGGATTGTAATGTGATCAAATCCGAAATGGTTGCTTATATAACTGTACCAAATTTCGGAAAAATCCGTTCACGAATGCAGAAGTTACAGGGGTGGTCCGATATCCTGTGTCACCCGGTATTTGTTTGAGACCAGTACCTTTCATTATTCCGATTGAACAGACCCAAGTTGGTGAATCGAGTTTCATCTGAATAAATAATTTTAAATGGAAAACGTACATCTTCTCTGTATTTAGTCGAAAACCAGTTGCAATAAGTTAATCTTCGGTTGTGGTCGTTATCGTAAAGATGTTGGTGTAGTTGGTACTTGAATGATCGATAATTATATTGGTGAGGAATTCTCCAAACGGACGAATAACTTATATCACACTCAAAAACAATTTGGCGAATTGACGCCGTACAATTCACTTCAACTTAGGCCAACACGTCTACTTCTTTTTCTTCACTGACGATGAAGTTATTGGCATTTTCTTCTGGTTCATTTCGCATTTTCCTTTCCAGTTTTGGAAAATAATACCGAGTGGGATGGCGACGATTAGGGAATCTCTGAGCATAAATTCGAGCTGCATCAGTTGCATCCTTTCTTGCTTCTCCGCAAATTAGCAACATGTCAATTTTCTCGTTTCTAGTATAATTTTCCATATCAAATTATAAACTACGCAATAAATACATTTTTAAAAGTGACAGCATATTCATTAGCCTATTTGTTTAGGTAGTTCTAGCAACAGCTTCAATTGTTTGTCACGGATAATTGTTTGTCACGGATAACTAGAATAACAGGACGTATTATTTGTTATTAGGTATGATCGCTTCTTGCAAGTATTCAGAAATATAGTAAACATGAAGTGAAAGTGTGTGGTATCAAATTATTCGTAAGAAAATGATCTTTCACAAAAGTCGACGAGCTACCCCTTTCCATTTGAAAAAATCAAGTTAACTGGAAAAATTCATATTTGCGACTTTCAAATAATTCTTAAAACGACTGTCATGAGTCATAAGCCTCAAAGTCGTATTTTTCCCATGTTGCTGGATTAAGAATGAAGCGATTCACACGATCCATGGCATTCTAGATCGAAAAATAAACATTGGAATAAAAATTACTTCATTTGTCAAATATTGACAAGTGAGGTGTTGATGGATTTAGAATGTCATTCTCGATCGAAATAAGTAAAAATATATAGGATGTCCCATTTAAAAATCGAAAGTTGGGGTCATTTTCGGTCAAACCGGAAGGGCCAAGTAAATATGTCAAAAATGTAAATTGAACTATAATACATAACCCCCAAATTTCGTTTTTCTATCTTCAATAATAAAAAAGTTATAGGGGTGAGCCAGCTTAGAGAATCACCCGGTATACTGTATACTCATGCAAAATTTGGACACAAAATATTTGAAAATCACACAAAATATTTGAAAATCACTACCCAATTGGGTTTCAACATGTCTGTGGATTTACTTGGTTCGAATATAACATGAAATTAAATGTCACTTTAAACTGCTATATCGGATCGAAACTATGGAACAATTTACCGATCATAAAAAAATTAAATTCAGCTTGACTTTTCAAAAACAAATTTAAGGAATGGATTTTTTCAAATGATCGAAAGTATTTCGCCAATGTAATTGATCCATTTTTAATCTTTAATTAACTTTCAAGTTTACTATTTTTGTATACAATATAAACTAATTTTAGTGGTTACATATGTGTATGATGTGTATGCTGTATGAGTAGGTATGTGTGTATGTGTGCATAAGGGTGTATGTGTATGTACGTTTATGTATGTGTATATCTGCAGTGCTTCTCAAAAGTCCCCTCCCCCCCTCTTATTTTTGGAACGATTATACATGAACAAGTGAAATTTGGAAACTGAATATTAAAGGTTGTAAACTTTCCTACTAGTGATGATAGATGACGTCACAAGGCCATCGTGACCAATAATTTTAATTGGAACCCTACGGCAAGCGACACCTCTTTTAAAAGGATCGAAAAAACCTATTCAATGATACTAATTTTGTTTGTGTTTCTGGCAGTTTTGACAACTCGCTTTTAAAAAACGCAAAGCTGTGATGAATTAAATCAGTTAATACTAAAATTCCAAATTCAAGCTCGGCCTCTGGATAGTTGTCAAATGAGCTGACGTTTTTGTTAGTCTCCCTAATTCGACGTTTTTGTAATTGTCCAAGTTTTTGTACATATAATAATTTGTGTATTGTTGATCGAACGTTTGACTGTTTTAGCAGCTTTTGGTACTTTTAATATTTTTGTACATTTTAATAATTTGTTAAACTGTTGTGAGCCGAAAGTTTAAGTGCTTCAAGAAGCGAAATGGTACGTGCTTTAGGTGATAAAGTGGCAGCGATCCTACTTCTTGGTGAAACTGGACAAAATATTCATGCAGCAGAACGCATTTTTAATGAGAGGTTTCTCGATCGCCCCGTTTCGAGGACTTATTTAAGGGAGCTTCTTCGTAAGTTTGAAACAACGGGTAGTATTAGTGATGCGAAACGATCTGGCAGATCACAAATTTCTGATGAGAAAAAAATTGATATACTGGCAGAAGTAATAGTTAATCCTACTTCTTCAAAAACTCACGTTGCATCTACCTGTGAAGTCAGTCGAAGTACAGTACACAGGGTGTTGAAAAAAAACAAATTTCATCCATACAAATTAAAAATGGTTCATCACTTCTCAGACGACGACCCAGACCGAAGACTAGAATTTTGTGAAAATATGGAAACTAAAATTAATCAACAGCCAGACTATGTCAAAACAATTTGTTTCTATCTAAATGGAAATGTAAATACACATAATGTGAAGTATTGGAGTGACGCAAATCCTCACCTGTTTCGTGAAACACATACCCAATTTCCCCAGAAGGTGAATGTTTGGGCAGGTATCCTGGGAAACCACATCGTTGGGCCTCTTTGTTTAAATACTAATTGAACTGGTGAGGTTTATCTGGAGCTGTTGCAAAACGCAATAGAACCGTTAATCCTTGAAATTTTGGAAGATAATCCAGATGAATTCGGAAATTTGGAAATAACATTCCAACAGGATGGTACTCCTCCACACTATTACGGTGCAGACGGTATTTGGATGATGAGTATCGTGGTAGATGGATTGGACGACGAGGTTCAACGGAATGGCCAGCTCGATCACCGGACCTCACACCTTTGAATTTTTTTCTGTGGGGGTACTTCAAATCGAAGGTTTACGCCACTGAACCTGACAATATTGACGTTTTAAAACAACGTATTTTTGCAGAATGTGAGGCTGTTTCCGCAGACACACTTGCAAAAGTACGAGAAGAATAGGATATTTCACTGTCAGGAAGTAAATGGAGGTCACTTCGAGCAATTTCTTTAAGTAGATACTGATTCTCAAATCTGTAATTAATATCATACTGAATGGAATTGAAATTTTAATGTTTACTAATGAGCCATTAAAACTGCCATAAACACAAACAAAATTAGTATCATTGAATAGGTTTTTTCGATACCTTTTAAAAGAGGTGTCGCTTGCCGTAGGGTTCCATTTAAAATTATTGGTCACAATGGCCTTGTGACGTCATCTTTGACGATTTCGTCATCTATCATCACTAGTGGAAGTTTACAACCTTTAATATTCAGTTTCCGAATTTCACTTGTTCATGTATAATCGTTCCAAAAATAAGAGGGGGGGAGCGGACTTTCGAGAAGCACATTAGCAAAGAATATGTACTTTTCTTCATCCAGGTCTTTAACCTTTAAGAATATCTTAATATGTATATCTTAATCGTAGTCATAAGTGCTATAACTGAAAATTAAACTGGCAACTTTCATGAAAGTGATTGATTAGTCAAAACATTTTTTATTTAGATCAAATACAAACTTATTTCAGATCAAAATAAACTATAAACTATTTATACCCGAAGACAGGTTCTTTGATGAACTTAGACGGGTACTCAACCTCCCTTGTTTATTCAGTGTACCTACATGGCTATAACAATAGAATATGTCATTTTTGCTCTCTTACTATGTTATTCATGCTGTATTTGTTATAGTTATAATATAATTATTATTTATATTAGGTTATGGAGATATATATATATATATATATATATATATATATATATATATACAGTGTGACCCATTTAAAATAGAACCACCCCTGTAAAAACGGATTTTTCAGTCATTCTCAAAAATCAAGCATCAAAAACTGTATCTTGACACACATTTTCATAACTTTAGTTTCATTTCCAAGGCACTCTATGGTTTTTTTTCTTCTTTAAAAACGGCAAAAGTTTATTAGGCAGTTTTTGTTTTGAAATTTGACTACACCACTGGATTCGTAGTCATTATAAATGGAAACCATGAAAATTTCATAGAAAAATATTTAATGATTAACAACGAAGTTACAACAACTTGAATTTTGGAAACATAGTATTTGATATTAATTTTCATTTAGATTATAGATATATTTAAAATCTGGCAACACTGTCGATACAAAGTAGAACACAGTGAATTTGTACAGCGAAAATCCGAAGCAATAGCTCATTCCGTTCTACAGTTATAACTCCCTGAAAGTATGGTCATGTGAGCGATTTCTGGTGGAAGCGATTTTGTAATAAAAATCTAACTACGCCACTGGATTTGTGAATTATATTCCCTTAAAATCATTTATTTGAGTTTAGGTTATAAGTGTATTCGAAAATAACAGAAAATTAAAAATTCATTTTCAAGTTATGCAGTTTTCAATAGCCGATAAAAACGAAATGAACCGAATCAAGTTCTAAAGTATCAAAATTATTTATTCAATAATAAAACAGAAAGCAGGACAAAAAATGTTCCTTTTTTATTCTGCAAAACTCAACTGAAACAAGCTTTTAGAGAAAGTATCAATAGTACACCACAAATCGCTCACATTACCATACTTTCAGTAGTTATAACTGTTGAACGGAATGAGCTATTGACTTCGGATTTTCGCTGTACAAATTCACTTGTGCTCTACTTTGTATCAGCAGTGTTGCCAGATTTCAAATATGTCTGCAATCTAAATAAAAATTATAATCAAATACTTTGTTTCCAAAATTAAAGTTGTTGTAACTTCGTTGTTAACCAATATTTTTTTATGAAATTTCGATGGTTTCTATTTATAACGTCTACGAATCCAGTGGTGTAGTCAAATTTGGAAAAAAGAATGCCTAATGAACTTTTGCCGTTTTTGACAAAGAAAAAAACCATAGAGTGCCTTGGAAATGAAACTAAAGTTATGAAAATTTGTGTCAAGATACAGTTTTTGATGCTAAATATAAAAAAATTTTTTTTAAGATTGACTGAAAAATGCGTATTCTACAGGGGTGGTTCCATTTTAAATGGGTCACACTGTATATATATATATATATATATGTGTATAGGTATATCTATAATTTGTATTTGTATATGAATGTATGATTTCTTTCTTGATTTCTTGAATAGACAAACATTCACATTCATTCATTCATTCAAACACAATATAAATATGCATTAATTTCATCATATATATCCGACAAATAATTATGGTGAAGCTAATAAAGGAAATACTATTCTGATGAATTGATAATCAAGGGGTTCTCCATTTGCCATTCGTTTCACGCTATTTGAGGCACGATGTATTACCATTAATATAAATGATTCAGAATCTCAGAGCTGAGACGTGACAAAATGCATTCCAAGTTTTATTGCATTTTCGTTTTGACGGGAATGCAGCTCCTGACCTCGGCTAACGCCAAAGATTCTTATTTATATGTTGTGAATGAAATCCAGACCATCATATAATTACTAAATCCTTCAGAGAAAGATCAAAACAGACCAACTGCCAATGGTTGTTTATTATGAAAATAAAATATATAAATATAAATTTAAATAGGTTTTCGGCATCTGCTATCTGCTGCTCCTTATTTTCATTCTATAATATTATAACTCTCATGAAATATCACAGGTCCGCAACTAAATACTGTTTGATTATTTTCCATCTATTTTGGTGCGCTGAAACGAATAAAATTTTAAAAAAATCCAAGACTTCAGGGTTCAACACAAAACAAAATTGTTTCAATTTAGCAAATTTTTCTGAATTAATAACTATTAATATATTAAATCAAATTTATGTAAATTTATCTCAATTTTTGTTATTTTTTTTATCTTAGGGTTTTTAAATTAAATTCAAATCCAAAATTACTAATAAGTAAGTAACATCAATGAATTCAAGAAAAACAATGGCAAAAAACATAACTTTGGAAGAAAATAACTAATGGAAACAAGAATCAACATGTTGCAAGCTGATCGCGTAGGCTCTGACATGCACGGGCTTGATTCAATTTTTTACTTGTTCTCGCCTGTGATTCTTAAATCGTGTTTCCCCAAGTTAGCGTTATGGCTCCGCGGAAATGTATTATTTCCCATGACAGTTTGTTTCATTTGTGATGAACATACAGTGTTGAAACAACAGCAGAATATCACAGACTTTGTGAAAAATGTATACTTCGCATACTTCGGACTAAAACTTGGAAATCAAGATAAAGTTTGGGCGCCTCATGAAGTTTGTGAACGGTGTGTTGAGAACCTCCAAAATTGGTTCAAGGGTAAGAAAAAAGCTTTCCGTTATGGGATTCCTATGGTATGGCGAGAGCAAAAGAACCATATTGACGACTGTTACTTTTGTTCATGCGACGTGAAAGATTATAATTCCAAATAGAAGCATTCCATTTCATACCTCCACTCGGCAACTCGTCCCATCCGCCATAGCACAGATATACCAGTACCGAAGTCCCCTTGTAAGTAAGTAGCTTGAAAGAGATACCTAGCTCCGATGAAGGTGAAGTCATACCCGAACCAGATGATGATACAAGTTCTGACTTGAGGCAAGACCCAATTTTTTCAGGAGGCGATGAATATTTTGGTAAGAGATTTGAAACTTCACAAAAATGCCGCTGAGTTACTCGGTTCAAGGCTCAAAAGCAGGAATTTATTGTTGCCAGGAGTGTCTTTTTCATGGTTCAGACATCGTGAAAAGGAGTTCTTCCTTACTTTGCCCAGGAAGACAAGTTGGTTTAATGCATCGATGTCGAAGGTTAGATGGGTCAATTCAAAATCCAATATGATTCAACGCAATGGCGTCTCTTCATAGATTCTCGAAGCAGGTAGGGGAATTGTATGGAGTGTTTCTTTCTGCCACTAGGTACCGCTAGTTGTAAGTTACTTTTTCCGGCGTACCTAAAGGTTATGTTGGGTCTCGGTTTGGCCAGAGCTCAACGGTGGTTTTTTCTCTTCTATCCCTGTAGGTCATTCCGTAACTTGCGGAAATCCCACGAAACTTGGAATTGGTTCTTAGTAAATTTAAATAATATAAAGACCTTGTGTATGCTGCTTGGGTAACAAGCTGGATATACCAAATATCCTTGATTTCTGTGTCTATGGGATATTCGAGACCGACAACATCACTGGACCAAGAAGAGTTGGCAGCCAAAGAGCTCACAGTCGGTCAAAACAATGTCCTCCGAGAAACTTTGGTACCTCCACATAAAGTTCTTCTACAACCTCTCCTTATAAAATTGGGGTTGATGAAGCAATTCGTGAAATCACGTCCAGAAGATGGGGAATGCTTCAAATATTTGGTCACCAAGTTTCCAGGACTCTCTGAGGCAAAATTGTGTGTGTTCGTTGGACCAGACATTAGAAAGATTATAGCTGACCAAGAGTTTGTCAATACCAAAATGGAAAAAGGTGGATTGCATTTAAAGAGGTCATAGAGAAACTTTTAGGCAATAAGAAAGATCCTGGAAAACAAAGATCGCCAGACAAATGCTGAAAGCATTTTAAGCTTTAGGTTTACAGAAAAAAAAACAAATTGTTGAATCGAATAATATTTATTTGGATTAAACAAATAAAAGTGTCGTATATGCACGACAAAATATAATCTCAAAATGAGTAAAATTATTTCTTGGTTTTGGGATCAAATTTAAAGTTTCAAATCAATTAAAACTAAGTTGTAAGAACCAAATATCTTATTCGACCAACTCTATTCATAACTCGTTTTGGTAGAAATGTTGTTTCAACCATTTTGTTGAATCGAATAATCAGAGGTACAAAATTTGCTGATTGCTTTAACAAAAATATTTATTGTAACAAGTATTTATATCGAATTAATGAATTCAATTAAATGTCAATTCAACAAAATAAGCTGATATCTTCACTAAAAATATTTATTCAAACGAGTAATCATTTTATCAATCCACTGAATTTATAAATATGGCAACCGAGCATGAGAGCCTACACCAGACATTTAAGTCCAGACGTCGCAACAATGATAAATTGACTTTGCTATTCGGTAACATTACCTAAGTCAGGGTCAGTTCTGCGAACGCTTCGCCGTCTAACGCTTATAATTCAACTAATATAATATTATTTTGTTTGAATTAATCTATTCCCGTTGTTTGATTCAAATAAATATTATATTTGTAAATCAAACAAGAAAGCCAAGTGAAAAGGAAAATATAAGAAAATAAAGAACCCAAAGTCTTCTTCACAACGAAATCAATTAAATTGAAACACAATTGGTAGACAACAAGCCAAAAACAACTAGTTTCCTGGCAAAATAGCACGCAGAACGTGTATTGAGATGGAATCTTATTATTCAGAATCCTATCGAGGTAGGGGAATTGTATGGAGTGTTTATTTCTATCACTAGGTACCGCCGGTTAAAAGTTACTTTTTCCGGCGTACCTAAAGATGATGTAAGCTTGATGGTAATTTTGTTTATGTTGGTGTTAGTGACTACTTCTACTACTACTAGTTATGTTAGTGACTACTTCGTACTGATGAGGGGCCAAAAGCCTGAAACCGGTATGCGGATTTTTTGGCGGACCCGACATGAATTAAACATAATCGAGCTTATCAGAAAGAAACATTTGCAATCAATTTTTATTGTTATGGAAATTTGCATAGATTTTCAGGTGAATATCATTCAACGTTCTGCGTGGTATTTGCCAGGAAAGTAGTTGTTTTTCGCTTGTGGTCTACCAATTGTGTGATTTCGTTGTGAAGAAGACTTTAACTTCATTTTCTTATATTATATTAAATCCAACATGTCCCACAGTCTAGAGTTAGCAAAATAAAAAAAAAATCGTGAAACTGGACATGTAAAAACTAACGAAATGTTGAATTCGATGAGGTAAAAAGTTGGATGTACTGTATGCGATTGAGGAAAATCCGCGTATGACAAGTAGACAACTTGCCGCCGACAATGATGGCAGTAAATAATCGATATTGAGAGCTTTACATAAAGAAAAATACCATCCTTTTAAAGTTCAGTGGGTTCAGGAGTTAAATGAGGATGGATGATCCTGATAGAAGGCAACAATTCTGTGAACTGATGATGGACAGAATGGAAGCAGATTTGCAGTTCATAAACAAAATTGTTTTTCCTCATGAAGCTACTTTTTATTCAAATGGAACGGTTAATAGACAAAACTGTAGATATTGGAGCAGAGAAAGTCCTCACTGGATGTGTGAGGCTCACACACAATATCCTAAAAAAGTTAACGTTTGGGCTGGTATCATTAACAACAACATTATTGGCCCTTATTTTTTTAAAGGCACAGTTAATGGTGAGGTTTATCTAGATTTTATATGAACTTTTTACAGCCTACATTAAAAATACTTTTTCCTGATGTTAATGATCAAAATGCAATAGATAGATCAATTTGGTACCAACAAAACGGAGTTCCACCGCATTGAAAACGTATTATTAGAGATTATTTGAACAAAGTTTTTCCCAATACGTGGATTGGAAGACGTGGAACGATTGAATGACCGCCTAGATCCCCCGATTTGACTCCTCTCAATTACTTCTTATGGGGTTATTTTAAATCAAAATTATTTTTCAATGGACCAGGCAATATTGCAGATTCAAAAGTTAGGATAACGGAAGAAATCAACAACATAACCCCTGAGGTTCTACAAAATGTTGTACGAGAATTACAAGATCAACTTGCTTATTGCCAAGAAGTGAATGGTGGTCATTTTGAACATTTAATTTAATTGTAAAATAAATTGAAAAATACTTCCAAAACATTATGTGACATTATTTCCTTCATTCTACGTAAGTGTAAAAATTTTACATTTTCAAAATAAAATTTATCAGTTATGATTCCACAAAATTTGAAAAACTTAATATTGCTGAACAGAGAATGGAAATCCCTTTCGAACAAAGTGCCACACGACCCCCTTCCTCTCATTTAAATTTTTTGAAGGGGTGCTCATAATTTAGAGGGGGTGCAAGAATGCGGTAATATTTTTATATTATAAGTTAACAAATTCACAATAGAAATCGACCTGTTTCAGTTTTTTTTAAACAAATACATTTTAACGCTAAAAATGAATGTATTCCATACCTACGGTCCGCACTGTATAGTTGCATACATTTTACTAGTGCGGGGGTTGCATTTAACAGCTTCATTTTTCAATTAATTATCATAATTCCTTTAGCGCTTCCACCATCTCTCCATACTACATAAATATTTACTAGAAATCGAACTCCACTTCATAACCGAGTTCAAAAACTGTTCCTTCTCAGAGACACCTCGTTTGAAATGATTTTTTCCCGAAAATATTTCATCCAAGTGAAAGTTTAGTTTGAATTAGTAGAATCCGATTCCCAAAACGCTCTGTCCAAATCCGTCCTCAACCATCATCAATATATCCAATCGTTATACCGCATACTTTTCCAATCAGGGCAAAAATGCCCATAATAACTCCCTAGTGGACGTATCCCTTTCGAATGCTCCAAATAAGGCCAAGAGACAAGTAACTCTCACACCAAATGAAAATGATAAAAATCGCGATGAACGTCACACTTTTTTCGATGTGATATAATGTGTTTATATCTACAAATGGAAAACACATTATAAGCCAATAAAGACGGACGCATATGGCGATTATGCCTTATTTGCTGTGGCCGAGCATTTCTCCAGGAAAATAACCACTTTGTTGTTTATGGCACAAAGTGTTTCAACTCTCAATTGATAGACCATTGTCCAGCACAAAAAATAGCGGCACCATAATTTCTAGTATTGAAACAATGTCACTGAATGAGAATATATTCGAAAACGAGATTGTTAAGGATATAACATAAATCAGTAGTTATCTCCTACACATAGACGATAAGTTAAAAGGAAAACGATAGCCTAGTCTTTTGACAGTCTCTAGTTCTAATTATGCATATAGTGATAACAAGTTGAAAGTTTCGTTTAACATAACAAAACCCAGTTCCCGTTACAGGCATTAAAGCTCCAGATAGGCAGTACATAACAGAAATGTAGTGAATCTCGATCACGATACACAAAGGGGATGTATGGTCAACATATTGCCCAACTGCCTAGTTGATAGTCAGGTTCCCAATTTGGACTGGGTAGGCACGATGCACGCTTGGTAAACGCCAGTTCACAATCAGGCGAAATAATCACAGAAAAAAATTCTTGCTGCCTCCCGAAATCAAACCTAGGTCACCGGAGTGATAGTCCAGTGCTCTGTCCACCATACTCCACTCAGGGCAGAAAAGCAAGCTAGGTACTGAATCATTTGCAATAGACACAATTTTAACAATCACTCTGGGTGTACGAAAGTTGGCAAGTTATAAAAAAAGCCCGAGTACGGGTAGACTAGTGCAGATTTATGTTGGAAAACTACAAAACAGGTATTGGACACCATTATGGGTTGTACATCTGGGATATATAAGATATTTTCAAAATTGAGGCATTTTTCTAAAAGTACAGAACTCACCGATGAAATTGCTCCTAATACGGTTCGACACTGCTTCTATGAATACTTCACGAATATACCAACTAAACCCAAACTCCAATAAATGAGTTCAGTAACAGCAGAGAACAGATCGTGCAGATTGAATTCGTTTATCAGTACATTCTACCGCTAACATATTCAATAATTATTATTGCTCAGTAGCAGAAAAGTTACTAAAAAAATATATATCCACGTTGCTCGTTGCTGACAACTGTATACTCTTCATGAATTGAATTAAGTTATTTCTACTATGAGAAATAAAAATGCGGCTGGTTCAGACGATATCTCCATGAAGATTTTTGAAAACCTCCCTGATAGTGTACTCAGTATTCTTACTCAACTAATAAATGGTTCTTTTGCACAAGGAATATTTGCATCTTTCTTGAAAACATCATTTATAATCCCTCTCCATGAAGGGGATGATAAAGAAGTTTCTGCCAACTTCAGGCCTATCTTATTAATACCGACCTTAGCGAAAATTATTGAAAAATTTGTGAAGTAAAGAATTATGGAATTTTTGATAAATAACAGAAAACTGAGCCCAAGTAGCACGGAGTCATGAATATAACATAAGGACTTCTTATGCCGTCTTGAAGACCATGTATTTGTGTTTTAGAACCAAAAAGTTAATGTGCGTTTTATCACCTTCAGGCGTTGCTATGACGTCGTGTAGTAGATATAACGAGAGTACAATAAAGAATTCTCGAGATGAAGTTGTACTGTGGTTTATATGTAAATAAATTGTATGTGTCGTTAAGTAGAACTTAAGAGCAGTCCAATCTGCCTTACAAGAGCGTATAGAAAAATATAAAGAGGAAGGAGTGCCTACCCCAAAATTAACATCTGAAATAATTAATCAGTCTATCGGGACACTGCAAAAAAATTAAGTTCATCCAGTTCCTTCAATTGTATGTGCACTTCGAGTGATAAATAAAAAATATTTGAATTTAACTGTTCAACATCAACATAATCTCTATTGTAAATGTCAGTTGTCAGTTATTCTACCGTTTTCCATTAGGCGGAACTAGCGGAATGCTTAACACTCAGTGTATATCTTTTTCTGTTTTGATAGCATTACGACGTTAGTACAACAAAACTTGCTACTTGTGGTCACAGCGACTACATTACAACTTTTTAAGGTAAGATATTGCGATGTCTTTGAGACACTCGTAAAGTATTCTATGATAGTACATACCGGAGTAATTACAACTTTTTGACACTAGAAGGACGGCATCCATGTTTTTCGATTGATTGATAACAGCCATATTGGAACAAAAATATTTAAAATAAAAAATATGGAACCCTGGGTGTTATATCAATTTAAAAATCATTGGATATGTGCTAATCAAGTATCTTTCGTAATATAGTCTACATATTTCAACGATTAATGAGCAAAATTTATGAAATATATATTTTCTGAAATGAAAATAAGTATTTATCTCTCTTCATTTTCGAAGCGCATGAATTTTAAGTGAGTAGAATTGGATTTTGATCGTAAAAATGGATTTGCTTGGTCACTAGAGTTTCAGAACAATTCTTAAAGACACATAAATGAAAATCATTTTTATCTCGATAACTATCACGGCCATTTGTTGTTAGTATATATAGTGGATATAGGACATTACCACAGAGTATCATGAACATGTAAAGGAAGCCTGACTTTGATATTATATAAAATCTTTTGATATGGTATACATATTGTAATACTATATTATTCATGCATAATGATATAATGACTACACTAAGACCACAGAACGACCCTTTTGCGACTGGCTATATTGGCAAGTCATTACCACTACTTTATAACGTCGATGTGACGTCGCAAGAGTGTGCCTTTTTGTCGTATTGGCATACCTAGCGACGTCTTAGCATATTACAAGACATAAGTCATGGACTTTTGCGAAATGTCTAGTAGACGTCTGTACAACCGAATTATGACCTCTGTGTGCTACTTGGGAGTGCAGTATGGTTTTCAGAATTCAAAGGTACAACTGATGTAATACATTCGTTTATCAATGATCTACAAAGAGATAATAATAAAGAAGCCTTCGCAGCAGTGCTCTGTGAAAGCATTTGATTGTGTCAATCACGATGTACTGTTGTGCAAACTTCAACAGTATGGATTCAGAGGAATCACTTCTAATTGGTTCAGTTCATATCTCTCTCATAGAAAGCAGTTTGGAGACTATCAATATCTTCAAATACTGCCGAAATAACACCAGGGCTCAGTATATATATATATATATATATATATATATATATAGAGAGAGAGAGAATAAGAGAAATCTGTTACGAATCCAAGAGAGATCACCATCCGTCTACAGCCTGTTTCATGGACGGCCTGTGGTCTCTTTCAAATTCGTATCAGATATCTCGTAGAGTTAATACCTATCGGCAAGTACAAAAATGTGAAAAGCATCAAATTATAGATAGTGACACCTTTAATCTGTGCGGTGAAGCTTAGACCTGTTATCGTGGAATTTTGATGACACGAAATTTCGTGCACATCAATAGGTCACCAACAGATGTCAGCATAGGCAATCACGACACAATAGTCGTACTCCTAGTGCGTTCTGAGTAACCAAAACAAATAACGAATAAGACAAATCTGTTCGAATCAAGAGATCACATCGTCTACAGCCTGTTTCATGGTTTCCCAATCATCAGGACGGCCAGTGGTCTCTTTCAACTTCGTATCAGACATCTCGTAGAGTTAATACCTATCGGCAAGTACAAAAATGTGAAGAGCACCAAATTATAGACAGTGACACCTATAATCTGTGTGGTGGAGCTTAGATCTGTTATCGTGGAATTTTGATGACACGAAATTTCGTGCACATCAATAGGTCACCAACAGATGTCACAGATGTGCACGAAATTTCGTGTCATCAAAATTCCACGATAACAGGTCTAAGCTTCACCGCACAGATTATAGGTGTCACTATCTATAATTTGATGCTTTTCACATTTTTGTACTTGCCGATAGGTATTAACTCTACGAGATATCTGATACGAATTTGAAAGAGACCACAGGCCGTCCTGATGATTGGAAACCATGAAACAGGCTGTAGACGGATGGATCTCTTTGATTCGTAACAGATTTCTCTATTCCGTTATTTGTTTTGCGTTACTCAGAACCACTAGAGTACGACTATTGGTGTCGTGGATTGGCCTATGCTGACATCTGTTGGTGACTATTGATGTGACGAAACTGTCATCAAAATTCCACGATAACAGGTCCAAGCTTCACCGCACAGATTATAGGTGTCACTATCTATAATTTGATGCTTCTCATATATATATATATATATATATATATATATATATATATATATATATATAAATGATCTGGCCATATTACCAATTTCAGGAAAGTTCACATTATTTGCCGACGATACCAATCTGCTGTGGGTACCATGAAGATAGGAGTAAACTGCCCGAAGTAATATCTGCCGACATAGTTACAATC
Source organism: Gonioctena quinquepunctata (assembly GCA_018342105.1). Lineage (NCBI taxonomy): Eukaryota > Metazoa > Arthropoda > Insecta > Coleoptera > Chrysomelidae > Gonioctena > Gonioctena quinquepunctata. Next base: position 53,356 of record JAFIRS010002252.1, on the reverse strand, counting down.
CAGAATTGGTTCAATTCTAATCTCTAATTCCAGAAAGACAAATGTTATTTCTTTCAAAGGTTGTATATAAGATGTGCACCTAGGAAGTCAACTGATAGAAAACTAGAATTCAGAAATATTTCTGGGATTTCTTTTGGATATAAATTTGAGGAGCACATAACACATTTGAATAAAAAACTGGAATCTGTTTTTAGGATTTACTGTTGCCAAATCTGTTGATTATGCACTTATAGACTTCCATCTACACTATGGCATATCTTTTTGGGAGTATGTAGCAGTCACCTCTTCCAGTCAGTGTTTATACTTCAGAAACGAGAAGTTAGATACCAAAATGGAGAGAGTCATGTAAACTTTTTTCCATATTGGAGACAGTTTCTATAATTCCTAAGAATAGACTGGACCTCCCCTATAATACTCGCCAGAACGAAAATCACTTAAAGCTCCCTATTCCCACTTCCAATTTGGTAAAATATTCTCTGATTTACAATGGAGTGAATATTTACAATAAAATTCCAAGTGATATTAAAGAGAAGAATGTCCAGATTTTTAGAAACAAAACAAAAAACTGCTGTGATAGGGCCTACTACAGTTTGGAAGAATTTTATGACGATTCACTTTAAATTTAATGTTTACATTCGTTGATATTAAAAAAATGTGTAGGTACTTAATACTCATACAACTTGAAAAGGGAAACATTCTCAATTGAATATTGATAGAAAGATTTTTCTGTGAATTGAAAAATCTTTGCAAAGTGAGATTGCTTCTTGAAAATGTGTTTTCCATTTCTTCCGGTCTTCCTGATGATCGTGGAAGCGTGAAATAGATTTTCGTCGACAAAAATGTATTGAAGACCTAGTGAATGCGATGTCCCTCCTGCGTCAATGTTACGAATGATTTCTGGTGAGTACTCTCTATTGGAAAACATTCTTCTTTGCCTCATTCATCTTTATGAGTTCTTAATTAAGACTGGAATATAAAATCAAATAACTATCTGAATGAAAATGCAAATTTTCAATTTCAGAATTTTTCTTTTGAGTTAGGGCCTTCTCAGAATATCTATCAGATGTAGTTCAATGTCCAGCGTGGCTTTAGCCGGGGAAGTAGTTGTTTTCTGTTAGACATTCACAAAAAATAACTTCATTTTAATCGAGGATTTTTCAATTCACAGAAAAATATTTCTATCAATATTCAATTGAGAATGTTTCCCTTTTCAACATGAATACCCCCCAAGAGGTTATCTTGACGATGGAAGATAGTGACTAAAGTTTATCTTTCAGTCGCAGATGATTCCACATCTGATTTTATAAACATCCTGTTTATATTTTCAACAAATCAACTCGTACAACATTTACATCTTCATGAATATCTTTATCCTGTGATTTTGTGTTATCATTTACTTACATCAGCTAATGTTCGTTCATGTCCTGCAAAATTGTATCTATGTGTTTGTAAACAAGAACTTTCTTATACACAATAAACATATATCCACCATCCAAGTTTTAATTAGCAGAAGGTAGTCTGAAATTATAATTTGTGAATTGAAAATCTTTCATACATGTTTTATTTTTATATGTATCTAAGTGATTCTATATAAGTTTGTATATCTTACTCAATTTTTTTATATATATAATATTGTATTGTTCTTTTACTTATTGTTATCTGTTAATTGTATGTCTAATTACTTTTGTCGACAAGTGTTATGACAATAAAGTATATATTTTGAATTATAAATTTGAATAACCCTGCAAACTACAGTTGGCACCACTGAATTAAGAGTACCATGTGCCATATCATGAACATTGTGGGAACATTTCTAACTTGCGAGTTGAATATTCATTCCAGATAGAGAAGCAATCTATGATGTAATTTTGAAGGAAATTGAATGTGTGTTTTAACTCTGGACATACAATAGTTACACAATGTATGAATAATATGAATCAGTGAAACCTTTTGATGGATATACAGATCATCGAAAGCTTGGATTGGAACTATTTCATTGCTGCAGACCCCAATTATTCACTAGTTTTGTTCCTAAATAGATTACGTTAGATAATCTTGATAATGTTAATGTCCGAACTGCTCATTGCTCTTGTTTATTTTCCGATTCAAATGAACCAGAGCTCGAATTTGAGGTAAATTATGAATATGCCGTTTGATGGTACTTACGTACTGCCTCCTGAACACGAATCCGAAGTCAAAACGTGGCCCTCTCAAATACTTTCGGAGGACGAACAAATGTTATTTTTAGCGCTATTTTCGGCTACGGAAAAAACTTAACATTACTTAAACAAAAACACCACACACACCCAAAATCAAATGATTTTATCGCACGTAAAACTGCCGTTGTCAAACATTCCTCTCGTTTTCACAATATTAATAACATATAATGCCTACTGCTTTATCTGATCACTACCTCAAATATAGCCGCGTTTTCTGGACCAATATTGTGACATAATTAAAATCGTCGTTTTGTTGACAAGTTAGTCTGGCTGCCGTACTGCTGCTACATCAACATTTTATTTTATTTTAACGAGGCTGAATAATAATAATAATTTTGCATAAAATATATATATATATATATATATATATATATATATATAAACAACTGAGTTACATTTAGTTTAATTATTACTGTGTACCTAGAATAGAATTTCGTTGAAGTTTTTTATTGCAATAAACAGAAACCCAAAGAAATCATAGACGGTTGTATATGGGTATTTATACAACAATAATGGTAGATATTTGGTGTTTGATGAAACAGTACCTGACACGTGAGATTTGACAACTTGTACAACGGTAGTTTCTTCTCAGAAAGAGAATCCTAGTGCCATATCACATAAAAATTTAAGGATTGCGGTAGATTTAAAAGTATAATAGTATATAAATATGAATGATATAAGAATGTGCAAAATATAATATGTAAGTATGTGAAATTATGAAAATGTAGGAAAGCAAAATGAAAAGAGTTTGAGAGAAAAAAAGATATACAAGAAAAGGTTTGAATGAGGGAAACTCCAACCGAGGGGAACAGATTCAATTATTTTGTGTATTTCTTTTCGATCGGATTGTTGTATGTACGATTTAATGTATTTTTCGAATATTTTGAGACTATTTATATTCAGAAGATAATTTTTATAAGTTTCGTGGAGTTTGTTGAAGATTACCGAAGAAAGGTATGTATAACATTTTTTCGCAATTGGTTTATTAATTTGTTTAACGGTAACATAACTACCTGTGGTTTGTCTTGTGTTGTAGTGGTGTTCTGGATTTTTCAGTGGGTGCCTGTTTTTGTAAGTATAGATTAATATGTTGTAATAATATAGCTGTCTCAGATCTAATACGTGACTTTCAAGAAAAACAGAATCGGATGGATATAATAGAGGTTTTCTACAAATTATTTTCGAAATTCTCTTCTGAAGGACATCTTGCTTTCGCAAGTGTGTGTATGAACATGCACCTCAGCTCAGAATACAATATTGAAAGCGTGATTCGACCAGAGCATGATAGGATTTTTAATTGTTTGTGAGGTACCTAGTATCTTAACCAAACATTTAAATTTATACAGAAGAATTCTTGATGTTTTGGCTCAGTGTGGTAATTCCACCTGAGATGAGAGTCAATAGTTATACCAAGGTATTTTATCTTATTAGTTGCATTTATTTTGACATCGATTTGATTAACTTTTAGTGATTTTCATAGCAAAGGAGACGAAATAAGTTTTCTCAAAATCCACTGTTGGTAGTTTGTGGCTAAACCAGTTGAAGATAGTTTCCAAATCTTGTTCAATTTCCCTTTTCAGGTTCTTCCAAGAATCAGAAGTGTAAAGAATGACTGTATCGTCGGCGAAGCTGTAAACTTTCCCCGCAGATTTATGGGTAAGTAGGTTATTAATATAGATTGAAAAACGGGTTGGCCCTAGAACAGTTCCTTGTGGGACTCCATATGTTCATATATTTTCATGGCTTATAGATTCCCCAATTTTTACAGATTGTTTGCGGTCTTTGAGGTAACTTTTAAAGAGGTCAAGTGCTATTCTTCTTATGCCGGAGCCCTCCACGGCCTCGAATATCTGAGAGTGATCCACAGTATCGAAGGCCTTGGCAAGATCTAGGAAGACGCAGATTGTTGGCTTTCTAGTAACAATGCAGTGATTTATTTCTCCACTTAATTTAGATGTTATATCATCCGTTGACATTCCTGTACGAAAACCAAATTGTTGGTTCGATATAACGTGATTTATTCGAAGAAATCATTTATTCTACTTTTTAATGATTTTTGCAAATAAGAGAAATTGGTCTGTAGTTGACCACATCTTTCCTTTTACCTTTTTTGTATATTGGAGTTACTATTGCCTTTTTAAAATTTTCCTGTTATGAATATAGTGTTAATTAAATGTGTGAGTAGAGGCGCTATTTCATTTGTAATAGTTTTTATCGTTTCCGTTTTAATTGTGTCGTCACCAGGGGATTTGCCCGTTCTTAAATCCTTAATAATTGACTCAATTTCTTTATTTTCAACAGCCATTGTTGCTGCAGTTGACGTCGCCGCAGCAGTACAGCGTATATGAGCATGTTCGATTCGAAATTTGACATTTGTCAAACGCCAAATTTCTAATGTTGAAAAAAATTGTCGAGTACACATGGAATACTCCTATATCCATATTTACCATTTCGACTGTAGGGGCTACTGCAACTTCAGCGACAACGGCTGCATCAACTTCAGCGACAACGGCTGCATTTCAATCTATTTTTCAAACAAGGAATCAAAGCGTCCGAATTACTATGAAGAGAAAAAGTGAAGGCAATTAGAAATAAAAATAAAAATACACACGGAACAGTTTGCTGTTTGGTAGTAAGAACAAACTTCAGCGAACTGACGTTTGACAATTTATATATGAATATTAGGATATATCAATAATCGTTCGGTCGGTCGATTTCGTTTAATTTTCATGCGAATTAAAAAAACTGTGTGTGTTATAATGCCTTACAAATGATTTTTTGATATTTGTGGTTTGTTAAATGCTCCGAAGTATGCTGACTTTATCTACCAGTTTGGATATAACGAGGTTCGTTTGTTTTCATTAGTGAATAATTGACATTAGTGGAGAGGCATAGTTTGAATACGTATCTCCGGTAGCCTGCAACGAATGTTAATAAGCATTCTCTACATTTGACAATTTTTTATTAATTTTTTTGTATTTCTAACCACTGTAACAAATAGACAGACAAATGGGCAGACGGATGCGAGTGATATAAAAAAAGTTGGAATCATGAAAATTATACATCTCAATTTTCGTCATCGTTGATTTTTCAATTAATATGACTATGGAGTTGGGATACCCTGTACAGCTGAACCATCGCCCGTGTCTTCAATTTTAGGACATAATCGATTAGTAACTTGACTTTTACTGAGGCTTCGACTCTCCTGTTTCATAAACTTAAAAGCAATAGAATGCAATTAGCTATAAAAATAGATTTCCCAACAGTCGGATCGATATGCTGCACCTGCGTTTTTTTTTCAGTCTCTGATTCGAATGCGAATGAGATGAATGATATGTCGCATCAGAATTCACTAGACAATAGTTGTTTAGGATATATTAACATAAAAACTGATGGTAGAATGGCGCGTTATAACTATATTGTGATCATTAGCTACTTCCGTTTTAAATATCGAAAATTCCATTTTTAAACGATAGATCAACAATAAGGTTTCTTTCGGTTCTTATTCTAGAGCTATCATGACTTTTTTGACAACTGACATCATTTAGATCCCAAATCCAGTGATGGAAAGAAATCGGCATCAAGTAAATAAATAAAGTCGAAAATTGCGGAGTACCTGTGCACACATCGCATACATTGCCTCTGAACTCAATGTCGTCTTTTCTAATACGGACATGAACCAATGTCACCGCGTCAATTATTTCCTATCCACCAACCAAAATACAAGGAAGAAATACCTCAACAAACATTTTAAGTAAAATTTACGTCCTTTCGACCTTCAAATACGTCAGCGCCCAAATTGGCGAAGGTAATTCTTACGTTATAATTACCTTAAATTTACCAATATGGGGAAGAAAATGGAAGTAATTCAGAAGTCAAAAATTGGGCAATCAAGACATTTTTCCTAATGAGTCGAAGGCATAAATAGGTAAAATTGCCTTCAGAATAGTCGAGTGATGTTGAAAATTTAGTCATTTCTACCTATTTTAGGTTATAAACACTATATTAAAACAAACAGTCGAAGGTTAGAAAAAGATAATAAAAGTTTATTGCATATTGTGTATCTTAAACCTTCATGTTTATTCGTAAAAGCTCAGGAGATTAACATGGCGTATAAAAAAAGGACTGTCAAGAAACGTACAGCAGAGAATGATGTATGCAAGTGATGGTTTCGCATTCACATTTACTTCGGATTTTATTTGCGATACAAACTTTTCTGTGATAATATTGAATTTTACTTATGTAAAACAAGTGGGCCCCTTCAAAATATCAAATTTGTATAGAAAAAATTTATAAAATTAAGTGTACTTCCTAAACTTTTTTCATCAAACACTGCAGAAACTAATTTCATAGAAGTATGTATATATATACACAATTTTTTGACTATCTATCATAAAACGTAGTCGATTAAAGAAAATTATGGATCATTTTTGCAATGGCGGAAACGCTTCAAGCCAAAAAATATGGCGTCTAGCCCATATGGGACCTTTAAGTCGCATTTTCCTGAAAATTTCAACTTTGAGAACACATAGGCTTTATGCAAAGTAGAAAGTAACCTTTATTCCTGACTTTGAAGTCCATTTTTAACCGACGAAACCAAAAAGGAGGAGGTTCTCTATTCGACCGTATATTTCATGTTTTTCCATAATTTTTTTTTATTATGATCACGCATAACTTTTTACTGAGGCGTCCGATTCCGATAATTCTTTTTTCAGTGGATAGGGTGTACTTCAAATTTGGTCCCATTTGAATTTGAAAGATGAAATCCACCCCTAAGGGTAGCGAAATGAAGGATATTGATCACTCACCCTCTGAATTCTGGTCCGTTAACCGATTCTATCAGGCATAACTTTGTACTGGGTTCTTCGATTTGGATGATTCTTTTTTTAATAGAAAGGGTATACCTCATATTTGGATTTCGAAAGGAATTAGCCACCCTTACGGGTAGAAAAATAGGGGATAATTGATTTTTCACTAGTGAACATTGGCACACACATACGTAGTTGACAATGACAGATCGCTACTGACATTATTCTTGTTTCAGTATATTTTATGAGAGGATGGAATGATATACAAAGTAATGAAATAAACTAACCAGAACAACGAAAATAATTTATATTACAACAAATAGTAAAAGTAGATAATCATATTATTTAACTGGTAATAGTTGAAGTAAGGTGGGTAAGTAAGTATTTTGGAAGTAATCAAAAACAAGTAGGTAGTAATTGAGTAGACTTTTAGCCACAAAAATTGAAAATAAAAACTTTTAACAAAAAATAAACCGACGAAATACGGAACTAAAAGTAAAAAAATAAAACTTAAAAAAAAAATTAAACCGACGAATAAATCAACTGAAAAGCAAAAAATAAAATAAACCTTCTTAGTCTAAATGATAATTAAGCTCCTAAACTAATGTAAGTAACTGATTTTGAGTCGGCGCCAAACAAACTAGCAATTGAATTAGGTGAAGGGTAAGATGCACGGCTGCGTTTTGATGACTTCTTTCATAGATAATGATCTTCGATAATTGTTTGTTTGGCGACGACTCAAATCAGTTACTCAATTAGTTTAGGAGCCAATATCATTTAGACTAAGAAAGTTTATTTTATTTTCTTTGTTTCAGTATTTTTCCCTTAATTTGTTAAAGTTTTCCTTATCTTGGGATTTCAGACCCTTTCACATTGTGGTCACGTGATGAAATAAAAATTTGTTATGGGATGTTTTTTCATGCGATATGTCTATTCGTTCCGTTCTTTGGTTGGACTGGAATCGTGGATAATAAATTTATATTATTGTTATTCGATATTCTGAGCAGAAACACTAAAATTATCATTTTAATTACTAATACGGATAAAAAATAAACATTATTTTCTACTTCTTGTTGATGGTGAAAACCAAGTATATCTATCTCGCCTATACCTAGTTACTCAAAGAAAACGATATATATTACAAAACCCCGTAATAAGTATTTATTCTGAAATTGAAGTGTTCATTCTGGAATTGAAATATATTGAATATATTGAAATATCAGTGGTATTGAAAATTGTACGCGATAATTGTATTCAGTGCAGATGTTGCCATAATAATATCCATGATAATGTTATCTCAGTGTGAGGAGGGAATCTCTATCCGAAGAGAAATAGCCAATCATAACAATTTGAATATCAAATGGTGTGTAGTGATTGGCTCAAAAATTGTAGTTTGACATGTAATGTCCGCGTTCCGCATAGTCTGAAAGTACTCTTAGAATACCGTGCTCGGAAATATCCAATTAAATTTATTTGCCAATTGTGACTACCTCTCAAAAATTCGAGATATGATTTTCTTAAAAACTTAATTCGACATTTCCGGACGCCGCAATGATTAGTTTTGGAATTTTCGGAATCATCGTTTCAATACATCAATCTTTTATTGTTTTGCTATTTGCTTTCGTTTTCTTGCACTTTATTCAATACATTTTTTTTACCCATTTGCTTCAGCTAGACCAACTTCATTGAATTTCATTTTATCGTATCATTGAAAACGTCACGGCAGTAGTTTACCGCTGGCGACAGACGACGCTTGTTGAACGCAGCTTATCTATGCATTAATTCTGTCATCCATCCATTACAGGCATAACCCTGTCTTGTATTGCCCCGTCGTTGGTTAACACTTATTTGCTTAAATATTTTATTCATAAAAATGGACGATGAATGTTTTGAAATAGTTGCCGTCATTAAGAGACATGGAGTAGCACATACTAGAATATTCTTATGTACCACATAAGTGGGAACATGATGGCTCTGAACTTTGGGAAGGGTAGGTTCGGATTATATTCCCATTCCCATTATCGTTAGTAGTTGGTGGTATACATGTATGGTTTATTAATTCTATTCGAATTTCTACTAGGCATTTTATAGATTTTCTAAAATTCAGCTCCAAAATAAATTATTTGAAGAGAGTAAATTGTATCATGTCATCTTCATCCGAATCGATTTGGGCTTCAATATCTGGGGAATTCATTTTTGGTAACTTTGACTTCGTTGTATATATTTAGTCTTATTAGACAAATATTGTAGTAATCTTGCCCTCATTGTGGAACAGTAGGTATAAACTAGGACAAAAAATGCCTAGGCAACTTAATTGGTGCCAAAATAGAGTGTATAGTAGACCTATTCACCGACTTGTTTATTTCCTGACTATGTGAACATACATGAGGTAATAATTAGGTTAATATTCACTAGAAAGTATTCCCTTCCAAGTATTTTGAACACATTTTGCTGGTCACCTTTAGGTGAAATTTCAACCTAATAAATAACTCTATCGACCCATGAGGCTGTGAAGGTATATTTGAAGTTCACAACAAGTAATTTTATGCTATCTCAGTTACGGTTTTTATAACTCGAATTATAACTTTGGAGTTAGTTAGTAGTTGAAGGTAGAATAGTTGGTCAGAAATAGGTAAATTCAGACTTCCCCTCTGCTTGGTATAATTTTCCTATAACGTTAGTTGGGACAGGAATATAATAGTAAAATTTTCCTCCCGTGAGAAAAAACAGGTTTATGGAAGCTAATCGACGCGACGTGAATATGGTATGAGATCATGAACTGGGATTTCCAGGGGATGAACTGGTATACGACAAGATCATTTATCTCCATATGATATTAATACTTCGGCCGAATTTCCTGGTCCTGACGCTACCAAGCAATATCTTCAAAAGAAGCAAGAATACTGTAGCTGAACTTCTACATTTGATTTTCAATAAAAAACGGTATATAAATATGATATTAAATACTACAGGCCGAATTTCCTACTGAATCTTTTTGGAGAAGTTTTCGACAGTATCATCACTAATAAAATGTTCTTTCTCATAAAAAAAGTTTTACTCCACACCAGCATGGCTTCCACAGAAAAAGATCAGTACTTATTCTAACCTGGTTCCTTACATTCAAAATATATCTCGAATATGAAGAAAAGGGTTCCGCTTGCCCCGTTTACACAAACTTTTCGAAAGCCTTCGATAGGGTGCATCCCCCTACACTTGTTGTAAGGTTGCCTGAATAATCTGACCTCTTGTTTTGAAATACATACCGTCAGGAAGTGTGTTTTTAGTAATTTTTGATCTATGGAATTTGTATACCATCTAGTTCTATCCGTGAATGAGATATATTTCATAACTGAAATATTAGGAACCCTGACTGATACCTATTTCACAGGGTTTTCTTTGCACGTTTAGTCACATTTCTATCCTAGCCACAACTATAATTTGTATGAACAGCCATAGAGTATGTAAATAGCCACAAGGCTTTCCTTTTTGTGGAGCCGCCTCACGGACTGTTTCTCCATGGTATGAACAATCACCGATTCCTTTTAAGGCCCGATATTATAATGTCAGTTTAAACTCTTGAGTGACGTCATCGAGTTTGAACCTTAACCCTACCTCAGGTATGGTTTAAAGGATTGAAAACGTTTAAGTAGGTTAGCCAACAGGACAAAAAATTACAAATATTGACATCTTGAAATCGAGTCTAACCTTAAAAATTCGTTTTGAAATAAGCTATACTTTGTAGTTGGAAATACTATAAAATGGACTACATTCAAGATAATATTTTTGAAGTGTTCGAAGAGGTAATGTCGGATAATGAAGAGGAAATCATTTATTTGGTGGATGTGCCAAGAGCCGCTCGCAAATTTAGAATTAGGCCTAATCATCATGATGAATGGAATGACATAGAATTTCTAAATAGATTCAGATTGTCTAAGCAAACTGTTGACAATGTATTGACTCAGATAGAGGGTAGATTACAGTACCCTACTAATCGGTAAATAAAATATTCATGTACTTATCTTAAACCTAATATACCGTACCTATCAACAACTCATCTGTCATTCTATTATTAATTGAATTTATTTCATTGGCACTTTTCACAAAACGAAACAGTCATTACGATAAAACACCATAAGGCCAAGTGACAGATGACATTTATATACATGGAAAATAAAAATCTTATGTGTTTTTATAAAATGACTTTTTCACCACCTTTGGTTTAAACTTGAAGATAAACTGGTTTAAGGTTTTGGAGTTTAAACTGACATTAATAATATCGGCCCTAAGCCGCCCAGATTCCAACGCAAACCAAGGCACATGTGCTCAGGGTTGGAGCCGGTGTGTACGGCGCGATAGATAAGTACCCAACCGATTCCAAGCTTGGCGTTGCCTTCGCTCCTTGAGCGGTACGTCAAAAGAATGTTTGATTTGGTCTGGCTGGGATTTGTTGCTTGCTTGTTTTCGTGGAGTAGTTCTCGGCATTGCATAGACTGTTTCGAGATTTTAAATGTAAATGCTAAACTTGAATATGACTTTCCAGTTGCCAAAAATTTATCTTTAGCGGGTATAGCGCTTCTGTAATTTGTATTCTGCTTTTCAATTTTTGGCTTTTCGAGGAAAAGTAATGTATTAAAAATATCAGTTGTCATTCGGCAAAAAATTCTTAAATGTCTTTCTTCACTTTGAAGTTCCTCTAATAAGCCACTTCCACTGTACAAAAGTCTGTTTTTACAAGCTTATATTTAGTTTCACCTGGTCCGGTGGCTGTATGTGTGTCTGTCTGAAATCAAATCTTGCAAGTTAAATTTGACCCATTTCTAATCGTCCGATTGATTTGAAATTTGGCAGGTGTACATTATTCCTCTGACGATGCATTAAGAAATTTTTGTTAGGAAAAAAAATAACAGCTCGAATATGGCGGACAATTTTTGTGATTATGGTCCGATTCTATTCAAAGTTGGTATCTAGGGGTTTTCGGGGTCGGAGATTATGATTTTTGTCAATATTCAAAAATTCAACATGGCGGCTCCAAAATGGCGGACGACTTTTGTGATTATAGTCCGATTCTATTCAAAATTGGTATGTGGGGGTTTTTGGGGTCGAAGATTATTTTTAAGCTTTTTTATTAGTTTCACCTGTCGCGGTGTCTGTCTGTGTGTCTGTCTGTAATCAAATCTTGCAAGTTAAATTCGACCCACTTCTAGTCGTCCGATTGATTTCAAATTTGGCAGGTGTACATAATTCCGGTAACAATGCATTACGAAATTTTTGTTAGAAAAAAAAAACAAAATGGCGGCTCTAATATGGCGGACAATTTTTGTGATTATGGTCCGATTCTAATCAAAATCAGTATATAGGGGTTTCAGGGGTCAAAAATAATGATTTTTTGTTAGAATTGAAAAATAAATTAGATATAGATTACTAAACTAGTTATAGATTATAGATATAGATTACTAAACTCGTTATTTAACATCTTATCAGTTGTTAATAAAAACAGAACTAAAAAATTAGAAATAAAAATTATAAAAGAATAATTAAAGACAAGCTTTTATACAAATGCACTGAAAAGGAAAAACAATTTCTTTCATTGTTTAATCTAGGTTATTCTGTGAGTAACAGATTCAAAAGCTTGCCGCGGATACAAAATAGGTAATCTTGCACGGCAAGATTTTGAATTTGGCGCCCGAGACAACCGGAAAATCGTAATTGGGCGTCAAATTGATTGTGATGGAATCATACCTCTTACACAACCACAGAATTGTCGTTATAGGTATAATGGTGGCAAAAAAATGATTGTTTTTTATTTAAATTTTTTATCATATTATATTTCCAGAGAAGTCGCCCGAAACGTAAAATCTGGCTCGTCCAGTATTCCAAGCAGTGCGCCATTAGCAAATCGTACTCTTCAAAAGTTCTAACGACCACGTTATCAAAACAAAACGTTCAATGAAGTATTTTGTTTGCAAATAAGAAGCAGCAGGCACCATATGTCTATATAGCAATCGAATTTAATAACTGCCTATCTCATTTCCACATAAAAAAGCGAGCCATGTTTATTTCGATATTTCAAAGAGCAGACTATCAAATCTAAGATTTATTAGCTCATTCAAATCCATTAATTATCCATTCGAATGAATCCCCGCTTTAACGCCACGCGCCAAGTAGAAAAAATTACATAATTGCTGCCCTCACCTGGGGTTTGTGGATATGACGTTTTATTCATTTCACGAAAGAGTTTACAAGTATTTGGGATTCAGTGTATTAATTGAGTGCTTTTCCATTTTGGCATTTTGTAATTGGCCTTTCGAAAATTTGCAAGTAATACGAGAATTTAAATTGGATAATTTTTAGCATCATGCACTAGTCAACAGTGACTTTGTTGCCCTTGATATGAGAATGGTACTAAGATGATTTAATATTGATGACAATTATGGAAGTACGAATGGATTTTCAAGATTGGCTCCAGTTTTTTAAATAATCGTTATATAACATTTAAAAAAGCAGTATTTATGAAAAACAAATGATTCTTAGATATGAAGAGTTTATTAAAAAGCAATATTAATTATTTATCATTTTAATATATACTTTATTGATATGACAGTGAGAAAAGGTGAAAATTATATTGGTTTTCGGAGGAATACTTCACTTCTTTGTGGGATTCTCAGGAATAATTTCTCTGTAGAGACCAGCAGTAATCTGCCATCATATGATGTTGCCACCTACCCTGATATATTCCTTCCATTATTTTTATATCCTGGTGAAAGCTTTCTCCTTGTTCCTCGATGTACCAAACCCCAGGTTGTCGAGAAATTTATGGCTGTGGAGTGTATTTTTATGACCATATTCACTTCTTAAATCCTGAAACAATTTTTTGAACAATTTTTCTCAAATGAACCACTCCAAGTTTCAGCTCCACAGTAGTCATGAAGTTTGCATCATTCATCAATATTCGAATTTGAGTACTGACAAAAATTCCAGCTTTCAACTTTTCTATACTCATCTTAGAAAATGTTTTTCAAATATATTTGAAACTTTCACCGTTCTTGTTCGACGCTTTGACGAATTGCTTCATCATGAAAGCTTGTTGTGGAGTGGCGGAAATGTGATTTTTTCTCAACTCATCAATGGCTCATTTCACTACTCTTATGAGTCTCAAGACCCTTGTTTCTAAATTTACACTTCACATGTTTGGCTCTCTTCTTTGATGTATTGTCAGCCACTCCTATCGACCTAGAATCCTATTGAGATAGGTGAATAATATGAAGTGTTTCTTTCTGTCACTAGGTACCGTCAGTTAAAAGTTACTTTTTCCTGCGTACCTACAGGTGATGTTTTCATTTGTGTTGGGTCTAAAAACCATGGTGTATTCACTTATACCTGTAGAGGATTAGGGACAAACTGGAGTGAGTACACCAGCCCACTTGATAAAGAGAGTTATGTAAAGTTTCAGATGGCGCCGACGTTGTTTCTTGTTGTAATTCAGTAAACTGCAAATACAGATCCGATCCGTTCTGTAATTTTGCTCATTGCTAATTGTTAAATCACCTGATCTTTTTCCAAATCTATGTTTGAGTGAAAAAAATATCACAATATTATATCTTGATGTTGTTCAACACGTTCCATATAATATTTGACTCAGAAACTACCCCTCGACCACCTCTCTTCTACCCCAAGACGATTTCTGGAAATGTGACATCAGCAACGATTAATTTGCTCTATTTGCGAATATTTCAATTTGAAGGGAAGATAGCAATTTATGGGTTTTTTTGGGGCACCAATTATTATTCATATGGAACGTGTTTAGCAAGTTTCAAATAATATATTTGCATGAAAAAATCCCCAGCAACGATCAATTTGTTCTATTAGCGAATATTTGAATTTGGGGGTGAGATTAGAATTTCGTAGTATCCTAGATGGACTTTACTATGCACTCTTTATAGTCCTTGCCATCCATTTTCTGCCCATTCTTTTAGAATATTTGCTAAATATGAAGTTTCCTTACTAAATTGGTAGTTTCGACAGACCCAAAACTTAGTAAACTCTCTCCAATTATACGAACGAAACCTTTTTGTATTGACCGAAATGCTTTTTCCGATGTTTTCGGAAATATTTTCCAAAAAAAAATACACCAAAACGGTAACCGGGTAAGAGACAATGAAAGCCACAAAAACAATGCACTTTTCAGTATAATCACGTCGGGGTCTGATTCAAGTGAAAATCGCCCTCCACTTCAGCTATATGAGGGAAATGGTCTTTCATATCAAGTTCCAGGACGGTATGAAAGAATGTTGTTTGGTGATTCTCACGAATACATGGTTTATACATGATTTACTACTGATTTTTTTTGTGTACTTATTAACGGCTGGTATGTATTCTATTTTGCTCAGGAATAATAAGCCACTGTTTTCCTAAAACGGAGAGGAATATTCAACAAAGAATAAAAATTCCCAAAGCCTTCTCCATGACAGTTTAATATAAATTAAACTAAAGGTTGGTAGATGAAGAGCAGAAAACAACTACTTTCGTGACTAATACCACGCAGAATGTTGATTGATATCTGCTCGACATCTATGCAATAATTCATATAAATGAATACTAAATTGCAAATGTTTCTTTCTAAAATACATGATTCTGTTTAAATCAGTCACGCCTGACACCTATAGACCAGTTTCGGGCTGTTGGCCCTCATCAGTACAGGGCAGTCCCAGCCAAAGATTCCGAAGATCCCAGGCTGAAGCGAGACTGAATTCAACATTGCAATTTAGTATTCATTCATATGAATTATTGCATAGATGTCGAGCAGATATCATTCAACATTCTGCGTGGTATTAGCCAGGAAAGTAGTTGTTTTCTGCTCTTCATCTACCAACCTTCAGTTTGATTTATATTGAACTGTCATGGAGGAGACTTTGGGAATGTTTACTCTTTGTTGAATATTCCTCTCCATTTTGCGAAAACAGCGGCTTTTCTCTGTATTTCATATGGTAGTCGGCCAAGTAGCCACTCCTATTTCAACTTCATTCGAAATAGGTTGTTATTGAGTTTCTGGGGTGTATGTTTCTGTCACCAGGTGCCGTTTCGCAGGTGATTTTAAAATTCACCTGGTTTCTTGTACCCACTGTTGACTAAAGCATGGCTGTGTTGATAATTCAGTCTCGCTTCAGCCTGGGACCTTCGGATCTCAGGCTGGGACTGCCCTGTACTGATGAGGGACAACAGCCCGAAACCGGTTTATAGATGTCAGGGGAGACTGATTTAAACTAAACACAATCATGCCTTTTAAAAAGAAACATTTGCAATTTAGTATTCATTTGTATGAATTATGCAAAGATGTCGAGCAGATATCATTCAACATTCTGCGTGGTATTAGCCAGGGAAGTAGTTGTTTTCTGCCCTTCATCTACCAACCTTCAGTTTAATTTTTATTACAGCCATGGAGAATAATTATTTTATTCATTATTTTGATTTACGATGTCGATATTCATATCACCTATGGAAAGATTCATATCGGACAAGTTTTATTTGTTTTTATCATCATTTGTCAAGTAGTCATGAAGTGCATTCATGGAATGGGCTGTTTGATTGAGATGGCGATCTTACACAAGAATTCAATGTTCATGGTTTATAACTAGCTATACCATTTTGTTGTCCTCCAAATGAACAATTTCGAATTTATAGATCGGATATTTTTATGAATACTATTATAATGATCAAGAAAGATCCCAAATTCTATTAGTGTGTAGCTTTTATACTTCTCGAATTTCGCATGTAAATTTATCAGATTACCTATTTAATTTACTGATAGTTGTTAGATTTCGAATCAGTTTCACGGTGCAATATACGAATTGGAAAGGTTATAAGCCTACAAAACTTCTTTTGTTATTAGAACGTTAAATGTTGTATGAAGTACCCATTGTTTTTTTTTAATTAATATTTTACTTTCCACATGTGATGAAAATTCACTGACTTTCAGTTTTATAGCTTGATGTTCTCGATTTCGACTGATATTATGTCGGAATTCACTATGTACTGATGTCGGGTAATATTTCTTACAGTTGAATTCATTTGACATTTGTGAGGAAATAAATCATTTCAAAATAGGTTCATAGAGCTGAAATGTAGCGGTAAAAACTGCTGAAATTTTCCTACATTTTTATTATCCAGCTCAACATCTGGAATAATAAAATATTCTATTTTATTAGACACACGCCTACAAGATTCCTTCCTCATTATTTTTCACAAATTCTCATCCTCCACTTTGTAAAAATACAATTATTTCTATAAACGTTCAAATAACCTCACTGATTTTAAATATATTCTGAAAAATATTTTCGATTATTTTTACCTGCATTTTTGGTGGTTTATGTTCATAGAATGTGTTAAAACAATTTTGTAATCAAAATGTATGATCTTTTTATACGGCAGCTTTTTACATTTGTGCTCAAACGTACTATTTACCGATTGGCAATCGAATGACTCAAAATGAGAAGTAATCAATCAGCAGTAAATTCAACCATATTTCTGGAAAGAACTGCCCATTTGGCTAATTAATACCCGCTAGTCCGAAATGAATAATATGATGTAAATACATAATAATAATATTTGTTTACCATTCAATTTTACACATATAGGTAATATTGGTTGGACATTACAAAGTAAATAAACAGGAAGATCCACAAAGGCTACAGGTGGATCGCTTGGGTTATTTTTCATTAAGTTTTCATTTGAAAGAAATGATTAATTTATATATTAAAATTGACAAAGTATAATAAAGTGATAAGATATAGAACACAATAACGATAATAATACAATCCTAATAATACAATGGAGATAAAGATGCCAAATAGCACTGAATAATGTATAAATCATAATAATAAAATTCACATACATAAAAATACTAATAATAATAATACAATAACATACGGATTAAAATGCAATAACATACAATTTAAAATGTTAATTAATTGAGTTGAATTGAATATGGTTTTGGAATACGGATAAATTTCATTATATATTATTGTGGTTTATTAAATTTTGTATCTCCCTTCTGGTTTTATTATGACTCCATTAATGCTTAAATAGGATAAGAGTTGATATTATCATTTAATTGGATTCTATTGTATTTGGAAAAGATATATATATATATATATATATATATATATATATATATATATATATATATAAACGAGAATGAGAGAAATACAATGTTTTGCGTTACTCAGAACTAGGAGTACGACTATTGGTGTCGTGGGTTGGCCTATGCTGACATCTGTTGGTGACCTATTAATGTGCACGAAATTTCGTGTCATTAAAATTCCACGATAACAGGTCTAAGCTTCACCGCACAGATTATAGGTGTCACTATCTATAATTTGATGCTTTTCTATATATATATATATATATATATATATACACAGATATGCAAGAGAGGAATATCGAGGGGACTGTTAAAAACAAAATGGAAGGAATTTAATGGACATAGCCATCAGAGAAAGTTGTTAACCGTAGACACGTGTTTCGGGCTCTCGGCCCTCATCAGTACGGTGGAGAAGTGCAAGGATGAACAGCACTTGGTAGAAAACGACAAATCAACGGAGTCAACAAACTTTCTCTGAGGGCTATGTCCACTAAATTCCTTCCATTTTGTTTATAACAGTCCCCTCGATATTCCTCTCTTGCATATCTATATTCCTGGACTCGGATGTCACGCAGGTAGCTATAGCTGCTTCCGTGGTGACGTTGGTTGTTGCCCTGGAATTCCTGGGTCTGCTGACCGCAACCACAAATGTGCGGCTGGCTTTCTGTTTGTTGACTCCGTTGATTTGTCGTTTTCTACCAAGTGTTGTTCATCCTTGCACTTCTCCACCGTACTGATGAGGGCCGAGAGCCCGAAACACGTGTCTACTGTTAACAACTTTCTCTGAGGGCTATGTCCACTAAATTCCTTCCAATTCATATATATATATATATATATATATATATATATAATATATATATATATATATATATATATATATATATATATATATATATATAACATCGCTGTCCAATAGTTTTGAGCATTTTAAGTACCTCAAGGGATTCTTCTTTATACCGGGTGTTATAAACATGGTCTTCTCGTTTGCTTGATGATACATATTTGCGTTGGTATACTGAAAGAGTGAGAACAAGAGATTGACGTATATCAAAGAACCCTGATTCCCTGTAAAGATCGTCACTGGGATAATGGCTTTTTTGTAGTATGATTTTTATGAGCCATTTCTGAAGTGATTCGAAAATTTTTAAGTGATTGTTGGTTACTCCACCCCATGCAATAATTCCATAAAAGATATATGTGTTTGATCAAGGATATAATACATCATTTAAAGATGGTTGATAAGAACTTTTTCAAAGATTTGAATTTACTCAAATAAAAGCAGAGTTTTTTCACTATAATCGAAATATTAACATCACACCTCAAGTGACTATCCAGCGTGACGTGATATTTAATTATTCTTGTTTCCATCCGCCGCATGGTTTGGATTTCATTTTTAATTTCGATTTGGACAAAACTCGGTAAGTTTGGCTCATAACTGGTTAGTGGTAGGTACACTGTTTTTTAACCGACGAAACCAAAAAGGAGGAGGTTCTCTATTCGACCCGTATATTTTATGTTTTTCCATCTTATTTTTTTATGTATGATCACGCATAACTTTCTACTGAGGCGTCCGATTCCGATAATTCTTTTTTCAGTGGATAGGGTGTACTTCGAATTTGGTCCCATTTGAATTTAAAAGACGAAATCCACCCCTAAGGGTAGCGAAATGAAGGATATTGATCACTCACCCTCTGAATTCTGGTCCGTTAACCGATTCTATCAGGCATAACTTTGTACTGGGTTCTTCGATTTGGATGATTCTTTTTTTAATAGATAGGGTATACCTTATATTTGGATTTAGAAAGGAATTAGCCACCCTTACGGGTAGAAAAATAGGGAATAATTGATTTTTTACTAGTGAACATTGGCACACACATACGTAGTTGACAATGACAGATCGCTACTGACATTATTCTTGTTTCACATCCGTCAAAATCAGTATATTTTATGAGAGGATGGAATGATATACAAAGTTATGAAATAAACTAACCAGAACAACGAAAATAATTTATATTACAACAAATAGTAAAAGTAGATAATCATATTATTTAACTGGTAATAGTTGAAGTAAGGTGGGTAAGTAAGTATTTTGGAAGTAATCAAAAAACAAGTAGGTAGTAATTGGTAGATTTTAGCCACAAAGAATTGAAAAATAAAAACTTTTCAACAAAAAATTAAACCGACGAAATACGGAACTGAAAAGTAAAAAATTAAAACTTTTTAACAAAAAATTAAACCGACGAAAAAATCAACTGAAAAGCAAAAAATAAAATAAACCTTCTTAGTCTAAATGATAATTGAGCTCCTAAACTAATGTAAGTAACTGATTTTGAGTCGGCGCCAAACAAACTAGCAATTGAATTAGGTGAAGCGTAAAATGATGGCAGCGAGATGCACGGATGCGTTTTGATGACTTCTTTCATAGATAATGATCTTCGATAATTGTTTGTTTGGCGCCGACTCAAAATCAGTTACTTACATTAGTTTAGGAGCTCAATTATCATTTAGACTAAGAATGTTTATTTTATTTTTTGTTTTTCAGTTGATTTTTTCGTCGGTTTAATTTTTTGTTAAAAAGTTTTTATTCTTTATTGACTATGAGAAGTTTGCTCTCGTAAAACTCGAATAAAATTGGTAGAGCGTTTTGAATTTTCTCTTTCAGAATGAGCCAGTTATATTACCAGGAATAGGTAAGTTGAACATTTCTTACGGTATCGAACGCTTTTGCCAAATCGATGAGGACACAAATTGCTGGTTCCTTTGAATCTACCGCTGCATAAATGTTTCTGATTAATTCAGCAATTGCATCTTGCGTCAATTTACCCTCAACGAAGCCATATTGATTCTCTGAAATCAATTTAATTTTTGTACATAACTAATTATTGTTTTTTATATTTTTTCGATTATTTTGCTGATATTGAGAGGGGTGTGATAACAGATCACTGCATTTTTTTATTGTCTCTGCTCCGATTCAGTCCAATCCAGGGAATTTACTTGATTTCAGTTATTTTACATGTTTTATTTCATTTTCATCTGTTGGCGCCATATGTTGTTGGCGCCATTATGTTGCTGGGGAATTTTCGATCTGTTTCTGTTATTTCATTCGCAAAATTTGCTCCTACATCAATGAAATAGTTATTGAATGATTCTGCTATATCAAAAGTATCAGTAAGGGTTTCATCATCTAGCTGTATTTCTTTGATGTTATTGGTAGTTTCTTCCCTTTGTAATTTTTCAACAATTTCCACATGCGTTACGGTCAGTTCTTATTGTTATTAATTTCCATTTTATAATATACTGCCTTATATTTATTCATGAGAGCATCTAGAGTGTTCCTGTATATTTTAAATTCATTTCACAAGTTAGTATCTGGATTTTTGCAATTTTTTATACATATTTTACTAGTCCGTCAGTTATCCAAGGACTTCTTTTCTGGGTTTTTCTTTTTATAGTGATACTTTTACTACTTTGTTCTATGTGTTTCTAGATTTATATATAAATGATTCCGTGATACGATTAGTATCGTTAGATGTAAACATATCAGTCCAGGTTTCCAAGGCTAGTATTTTTATCAGTTCATCATGGTTTATATTGGTACGTAAGAAAAATGCGTTATGCCCCTTCCATGCGACTTTCTCTCTTGTCTTTTTCTATTATTGCAAGTATGTGTGACAACTACACTTGGTCCTGTCAGAATCAAAAGTCAACGCATTCAATTCCTATATTTTGAACTCACTACATACAATGATTTGATATTTCAATTCAAATATACCTTTTTCAGCATGTTAGAAAGCCTCAGTTTTCAAGTAAGGCAATGAATGATTTAATTTTTTTTTTTTATGTGTTCTGGTTCCCACGAAAAGGGATATCCTGTAATGTTCAGAGAACATCGTGGGAACCAAGGGAAAGAAGGTAGGAGTTGGTGTTCTTCTTAAATTTCTGTATATCAATAAAAGTCCTCGTAGAGCAGAGGTTAGCATTATAGGGATTATGGCATTATAGGCTTCGCTTTCGTGGTTTAATCAGATAATAAGACCACAGATCGCACTCGGTAAAATTTCCAGGCAAAATGCTTTCTCGAAAATGTCAAAAAAAAATTGAGCGACTATTTTCCTCATTATTTTTTATCCAATCAAATAGCCGAAATTTCAAACAGAGAGCCAATCAAATAAGTTTTATAGTGATAAAACGTCTTCTAGCTGTTTTATGCTGATAAACCCACCAGTAGATTAGATATTGTTTTGCGATAAAACTGTACTTGGTCCTGTTCCTATATAGGAAAATGCAAAATTGATGGAATAAGGGATTTTGAACTCACCACTTAAAGTCATTTGATATTTCAATTCAAGTATAACTCTTTCAGCATGTTAGAAAGCCTCAGTTTTTTTAATAAGGCAATTAATAATTTAATTGTGTCATTTTCAGTATATCAATGAAAGTCCTTGTAGAGCAGTGGTTAGCATTTAAGTCCATAACGCGGTAGGCTCGGGTTCGATCCCATACCAAGGAACTTTTTTTTTAATCCGTTCCAGATACAAACATATTTGATCTGATAGTGAAAAATTTATATATATTTCAGGTTTTTTGGTGAGTTTAAGAGCAGTGAATGATCATTGTGAATGAATGAATCTGTAAAACGAAGCATTTAGAAACAGTAATTATTCGGAAACCATTCCTTCCATTTTGGATCGAAAAGAATTGATGTAACTTTCCCCCTTGAAAATTATAAGATAACATGAATTCTGAATTCTGGCCATTTTATCATCAAATATGATTCGTGCTAGAGGATGTAATAGCAATTTTTTTTTATCATGCTCTTCAAAACCCAAAAATACCATAAATTGAAATGTTTATATTTATATATATATATATATATATATATATATATATATATATATATATATATATATATATATATATATATATATATATTCCCAGGCGCTATATAAATATAATGGGAAATGTTAACCATAGGCACGTGTTGAGGGCAATGTCCATTAAATTTCATCCATTTTGTTTTTAACAGTCCCCTCGATAATCCTCCCTTTCATTTTTGTCGAAACATTGTTGGGGAACTATACAAAGCGACTTAATCAGACCTTTATTCCGAGAAATTGAAGGAGAGAAAACAAGATTGGTTACACAACTACTTCTTTTGATTTGAGTCAGATTACATAGAAAGATGTTAAGAAGCGTTTAGATAGAAAAACACCAAAATATAATGAACACCAACTCCTGATGACATCAAATATATGTTTGAGATGTCTGATAAAGCTTGATGGAGATCTGATACCCAAGAAATCTATACCAGATATATTCAATGGTTCAAGAACACCATATAAGAAAATGTGTCCAGTGTTCAACTGGTACATAGTTTTCAAAAACCCACCCATCAATATATCAATGATTACAAGCATACATTAAACAAAATGAATTATTGAAATTTCGTGCGCCAAATGATTATTTTGAAAGAACACAATACTTGAATTTCACCGCAAGTTTTCATCAAAATTACATACATGTTTCCAATAAAAAAAAATTCCTTTTTATAATAAAAAATACCGAGAAAAATGCTTGTAAATTTCCGTGTGGCTGTTTATGTAGAACAGCTATTTAGCTCCGGTTCTAATTAACTTCGTGTTCTGGCATGACTTATTCTTAGTGAAATAAATCGATGGGAAATTTTGAAATCGTTCAGGGTTTACCTGATATTGGTAAACAGGTGTTCAAATTCTTATTAAATATTTAACACGTCTCTGAATATATTGAAACGCAAACATCGCTAAAATATAATGAATTATAAAATTCAGCTACGATATCCAAAGTAGAAAAATTAAAATGTATTAATGTTCATCAATTGGATTTTTTTGAATAATTCGCGAAGGAAGAATTTTTGTATTGATAATTTACTTAAAATCCAACGAATCAATTCGAGCCTGGATTGTGAGAATTACTCTATTAAAATCTGTGAGGAAGTGAAGTAATCGTTGAAAATAGTTATTTTCCTACGACCACATAGGAAAGTAACACATATCGCACTCTCTATTCCCATGGAAAGTGACCTTCATTCTAACGCGTGCGGAAAGTACTTTCCGCACTAGTGCGGAAAGTAAGTTTCCGCACGGCTGTCAATAAGCCGTCAAACCCGTGAATCCTGTAAGATTTACAGATGTAATTATTAATTGTTCTTCCTTTATTGACATTATTTACATAAAAACTGGACTAAAAATCAATTATTTGTAGAAAATAAAGAAAAGAAGAAAAAAAATGTTGACGCCGAGAATCGAACCCACAACCTTGCGGTCATATACCGTATTCTCTTCCATCTGAGCTAATTTAGATTTGAATTAACGTTATCAGAGATATGTATACCTCGTAAGTCGATTTACATTAATAGAATTATGATATTTCTTGTATTTTCATTTTATTAAAACTAAATTTAGCCATTGTTAAAGTTCATATAATTAAAGGATAGCAACGAAAGATTAAACTGTTAATTTATAATTATTTCAGTAGTTTGTTTTAATACGAACTACATGTATCTAAGATAGGCAACCAGAGAACCAGACGCGGGCACATTATTTGAAAATTTAAAAAGCTAAGTAGGCTTTTAAACAATTCCACGACACAATACCACAAAAAATAGACATTTCGTGATAGTAGGTACATGATCGAAAGTAAAACCTTGTTAAATGTCAGATTTGTACAAAAGTTTCAGTTTAGTTTATTACCTATCCCACGCATATTAATTACCTTCGTTAATAATTATGGAGTCTGAAAATGAATTGGATTGCACTCCACCAGAAATCATAGAGGCAGCAAAAATAACCTCTTTACAAATTCTACCAGAAAAGTCTAGAGATAGATATGAACGAGCTTATAATGAATTTCTCAACTGGAGAAGAATAAAAGAAAAGTTCTTTCTCTGAAAATGTGATCCTAGCATACATAGATGAATTATCAAAGAAAGTACGACCAAATACACTGTGGTCTCTGTACTCTATGCTGCGCACTACTTTATACATTAATCATAACGTAGATATCTCAAAATATCTTAAGATGAAAGCTTTTTTAAAAAGAAAAAATGACGGTTATAAACCAAAAAAATCAATGATCTTAACAACCCAGCAGATAAATCAGTTTATTACAACAGCTCCTGATGATCAACTTCTACTTATTAAGGTGAGTTTAAAGCAATGTGATATTTATTAATTTATTAATAGAATTATGTTAACTTACAGGTTGCTTTAATTTTCGGTATATCAGGAGCATGTCGCAAGCAAGAGTTAATAAACATTACTGTGGACGACATTGAAGATCTAGGTTCAGCAGCAATAGTTAAGATTAAAAATAAAAAAAATAGAATAGATAGAAAATTCAATATTACGGATGAATTTTATGAAAAATATAAAAAATATGCTAAATTAAGACCACCAACCCACGAAAAGAGGTTTTTTTCTTAACTACCAACACCAAAAATGCACCAAGCAAATGGTGGGTATCAACAAAATGGGATCTGTACCCACCTTAGTAGCAAAATTTTTAAAACTTGAGAATCCAGAAACTTACATTAGTCATTGTTTCCAGAGATCTTCAGCTACGAAACTAGTAGATGCAGGAGGAGATATTACCACTCTCAAGAGACACGGAGGATGGAAATCCTCTGCTGTCGCTGAGGGGTATATAGATGATTCTCACACCAACAGAATGAACACCGCCACTAAAATTGTCAGCGCTGTGCGTAGAACTTCGGAAGACACTGATCAGCCATATAAGAAAACATAAATTTAAAAACCTCAACTTCTTCGATGAGCCCAATAATTACAAGCAGCATCCGAGAAAATATTGAAACGAATCTTTCGCAAACACCGTTACAATTTACAAATTGTAACAATAACCAATTTACTTTTGATTTTTATGGTTCCAAATAATTCAATGTGTTCCCCAGTTGTATCTAATAAGTACTTACTTATTGTAATTTTTTCAAATAAACGTTAATTATCGTTATTCTTTATTTCACTATGAAAGTAATTCTAAATTCATGTGCCCTTTTTATAGAAACAATATTCAAACATAGACTGTCACATATAAAACGTAAGATTAGTCAGGCAACTCAATATACACGATCTAATATTTACATATTGTTCAATAAAATAGGTGGTCGTAGGAAAAATAACGTACATTACTCGCGCGAAAGTGATTTTTCACACTCGTGTGATTGCCGCACTCGGCTTACGCCTCGTGCCACAATATTTCCCACTCGTGTGAAAAATGTCACTTTCCGCACTAGTAATGTAATATACTATTACCTAACAAGTGCGGAAAGTGGTACTTTTCCGCACGTGACGGCAGATGACCGAACGACGCGAAGCGGAGTTAGTGCGAAAAGGCCTTTCCGCATGTGTAAGGTACAACATTTTTCCTACGAGTATAATATATTATATCTAAAATTCTTATGAGAAAAAAAGGATATCTAATATAATTTTTATTTATTTTTTTAAATTCAAACTAATTATGAATAATATTAAAATTACATGTACAATTGGTAGCATTATGCAAATTTAAAGCCGATCGGCTCTCCTTAGATGTGTCATAAAAGAGAGCTTGTTGAATTTTCATTGAATTATTGACAGGTGAGGATGCTGCTTCGCGAGAAACTGCTGTCGATGGGAAGCTGACCCACCCCCTTCCACTTCCCGACCTCAGATCGCCCGTAAATTATTTTTCCTTTCAGTTATGTTATACTCTCTTCCTTTTCCAATGAGTTTCATTGTACTATAATTTTTTTTTGTTTAAAAAATTATCGACCCTGGTCTATAACGCGTTTGACCAAATTCAAATTCAATTCAAATTATATATAAAATAAATTTATCATCTAATCAGTACGGTATATCTTGTAATTTATTATTTACAATGTATCTAATTCTGTATTTCAAGGGTAAAATGGGAAAATGCCCCTGTGAAGAGGCAGTAGGAGGTCGCCTCGCGATGTTTCGCGATACCATGTCAAATAGAGCTTTATATCCCTTCCTGCTATTTGCTCATGGGAAAGATCTGTAATTTGATCATCATAGAACAATTGAAACTTACGGATAACAAATTAGAGCTATTTCCTGGAAAAAGTACGCAGAAAAACCAGGTTCAGAGAAATTTTCAGCAGCCTTCGTATGCTGCGGAG
Source organism: Gonioctena quinquepunctata (assembly GCA_018342105.1). NCBI lineage: Eukaryota > Metazoa > Arthropoda > Insecta > Coleoptera > Chrysomelidae > Gonioctena > Gonioctena quinquepunctata. The sequence goes on along the minus strand of JAFIRS010002252.1, from coordinate 26,014 downwards.
CGAGTCATGCTCTGTGGAAATGCTGTTTGTGAGGGTGAATGTTCTGAGATAATATATTTTGGTGACTTGTAGGAGTTTTGTGGTTGATTTGAGTGTAGTAGTAAATAAAAAAATTAAAAATTCGTGACCCTGCTCGGGATCGAACCCAGGTCCTTCCAATCTGAAAGAGAGCTTTTATACGAATGGGCTACCGGGCCTTGTTAAATGATAAAGTGTTTGGAGTTATGTGAGCGCCTGGCTGCGCTCTGAAAGAATCATTGATCGCCCGCCCCCGCTTTCAGCCCCGGTACTGACTTCTGCCTGCAGAGCTACACACTTGTCAGAAGGTAAGGAAGGTTTCTATGTAGAAACTTTCCTTGTACCTTATCATTTTTAATTTACGTAGACCATTAGTTAACTAATTACCTCGTATTATCATAATCTTATTTAATGGATTTTCATAATCTTGGTCTTAATGGTCTTCACGGACCAAAACAATTTTGATATGATTATTTAAACAATTATATAACTTTACTTTGAAGTCATAATTTCGAAAAAATTACTCAATTAGCAAGATTCCCAGATTTTGGAAAATTGATTTTTTTCACCGAAAATATATTCCTGGTAGTGTCCTAATGGATATTTAAAAAAAAATATATATGTACTAATCTAGAAAGATATTGGAGGAAAAAGCCTTTTTTATTTATGTTCTCTTCTGTCTGAAAATTTAGAAAAAACGAGTATTTATTTGATAATATTTGTTTAAAAATTTTTGAGACACTATTTTATTTTATTTATTTTTATAAACGAAAGGCATAAGAAAAAAATTTTTTTTTTAAAATTGTATCTAGAAAGTATTTTTTCATTCATCATCAGTAACAATATGAGAAAGCATTGTTTATCAACTGAACAATTTTGTTTCGAACAAAAACTGATATTTTATTTTTTATTTTTTAGATACTAATAAAATCTGGTAAATAATCATGTGCATGCAAATGCCATGAAAAATATATTATCATATCGTTCAAAGCTTGAGCGCTGCGGAAGTATAAGCCGGTACTTAATTTGTCCATTAATTATCCACTATAACTATTATACTATTCTAGATAGAAAAATTTTGATTAGAGAGGATTTTGTAGTTTGGTATTGGAGTGTTTGAAAGTTTTTTTCAGAATATGATGAGCAATCTTCTTCTTATTTTCGAGCGAATTCTCAATATATGATTCTGCCACAGACGTAGATTTCCATCCACTGTGCCTTTTAATCTTGGTGATGTTGGCCCCAGAGTCGGCCAACATTGTGGCTGACGACCGCCGGAAACAATGGCCGGTGTAATTCTCAGGATTTGGGAGGCCAAGCACATAGCAATGTTTGATGGCATTTTGCCGAAGTATTAATTCCCACACATTTAGTGCATTTTCCTGGTTTGAAGAAGAGAAAAAACCGCCGATGATGTGTGTAAGCAGAACGCAGACTGGCATGCTTTTTGTATAATTCTTGTCTTCAATATCGTCTATCGTCATATTCATCAATTCTTCGGGACGGCACGCACCATGCAATTCCAAAAATGGTAGCTACCTTCATCAAGAGGAAGTCGTTGTCCGGAGCATCAGATGAGAATTGCTCGATTTCCTGTTTTTTGGAAACCTTCGATTTCTTGGGTCTAAAAACATTCAGTCTTTTAAGATATGGCGTTAATTTAAAATATTTGCTTGTATCGATGTTTTTCTTCAATTTTACAATGAGTTAAATAATTCAGTACTTCGACCATAAGGTTGACGGGCAAATATTTCTTGATGAGTGGTGAAAGTATACTATAAATTCAATCAATCTTCAATTATGGAGACCCTGTCAACGCGTACAAAATTCTTGTGTTCGCTTCATCTCCGGGTTACGAAAATTCGAACACATTTCCCAAGATCGTGCCAGTCTTGGCTGGATACCAATGTTTGTTCTCAGGGAATATAACTATTGTAACATCACCTACACAGTATTGAAATCGAAAATACCTGTTCCTCTATTCAATAAATTGACGAAGAGATTAGAACTCCATTCTTTTAACCTTCGAACTAACCAAAACCTACACATCCCTCGTCATTCGTCAGCCATGTTCAGAAAATCCTTCTCCTACTTAGCTGTATTTTACCACAATACGATTATTAAAGACCTGCTTCAATTCTCAATTCAATACGTGATGAGATAAATTCAATTTTTTCTACACCCGTACTATAATAATACACTTATATGCCCATAATCCGTTTCATAATGAGATCCATTATGATACAGATTTTTCATAACGATACAGATTCTTAATCAATAGAAACCCACAATTTTTCAATCAAGCATGCTGTGCATTTGACGTTTGTCCTAGATTCCTATCAAATTGTTTTATTTGTCAAAATCAGTAGGTATTAAATTTCCGTAGAATATAGCTAATCTTCGATAACTATATTATCAAAATGTCTGATATCAGCGATATAGAAGAATTACCATCGACTCCTCCACACATATCGGAGAAAGCAGAAAATGCAGTACAAAATATTTTACCCCAAAAATCTAAGAAAGTTTACGAAAAACTATATCAACGGTTTATGGACTGGAGAAATACAAATAATATTCCGACATTCTCCAAAAATGTTTTGATTGCTTATTTTCAAGAATTGATGAAAACTATGAAATCATCTAGTACATGGACACATTATTCAATAATAAAATCGTTGGTAAATATCAACCATAATATAGACATTTCTAAATATAAGAAGCTACAAGCTTTATTAAAGCGATAGTCAGAAGGATATGTTGGAAAAAAATCAAAAATATTTTCATTTGTAAAAATAAAAACGTTTATCGACGAAGCACGCGAAGAAAAGTTTTTATCTACCTAACAATGCATTTTCAAAATTTTTGTCATGATTACATTTTCCCTTCGACTCATGCATGATATATTTCATTAATGTCGTGAAAACTTGATAAGTTAACTCGTGGCGAAGCGGGCTAAGGCGCTAGATTTGAACTATAGACTACAGTATGAGACGCGGGTTCGAAGCTAGCCTAGGTCATCCTGCTTTTCATTTCATTTTTTCTTTTTTTTCTTTTCTTTATTTCTTATTGTTGTATTTTTAATTTATCTTTTTGTTTTAGGTAGCAATGATTTTTGGAATAATGGGAGCATGTCGAAGGCATGAACTACATGACCTAAAATGTGAAAATGTCAAAGATATGAATGGAATCTTAATTGTTATGTGGTAGAAACTAAAACAAAAGTACAACGAACATTTACAATTACGGGCAAATATTACGAAATTAGTAAAAAATATATGAATCTACGGCCGAAAATTTGCCCCACCCCTTCTTTTTTCGTTAATTATTTAATGGAAAATGCACAATTCAAAACATTGGTATCAATAGATTTAGGGAAGCAAATAGCAACATATTTAAATCTGCCTGATCCGAATTTATATACAGGGCATTGTTTTCGAAGGACATCTGCAACCGTATTAGTTGATGCCGGTGGTGATATTACTGCATTAAAACGTCATGGTGGCTGGGAATCCAATTCAGTGGCGGAAGGCTACATTGAAAATTCGGTTCAGAATAAAATCGGCATTTCCAATACAATATTGAACTCTATGTAAATATTCCTTCCACTTCCAGATCATGGGACCTGGAATAAACTTTTCAAACTGCACAATAATCTTAATATTTTTAAGAAATCAGATCAATTACAATTATTATGTTCAATATAAATAAAATGTTTATAGTTTTCCTATATCCATGGTAATACCCGAGGTAATACCATTAATTACAATTTTGTAGAATTTTTTATAGAAATACGAGTAATTACTGTTATTGTGTTCAATACAAATATAAATATAATATTTATAGTTCTTCATTATTTATCGGGTGTAGAAAAAATAGCGTATGCAACTCTCATGTAATGGTTATTAATACATGATCGTTGCATAATACACTATTATTTTCAACAATGTTGCTTAGTATATGTATACTACGAACAATTTATTCCATCACACAATCTATATTCAATGTTCAGTTACCCCCTATTCTTATAATGCTTGATAGGTTAAGTGTAAGAGTAGCTCTAGCTAAACTTCGCCTATTATGTAATATTGAAATATTAAATTAAGCCGATTATTATTATTATTATTATTAAATCCTTTTCTTTCAGTATTTTTCTCCTTTACACCACAACTCAAAGGCTGCAAATTCTTTCTCGTAACGCCAGCGGGACTTTTTTGAAACTAACTGGCAACTTATAGAATCGGCAGTCTCCAAGATTTTTGATAGAATGCCACTTAATGAATCTTCTGAATTGTTTATTTTTTATATCAAATTGAAGATTAAATTTGAAAATAATTTTTGGGGTACCGCAATTCTGCTTATTTACCCGATTCTATGGTAACGAGAGAATATTCTCGTAGAATGAACGTACCATGAAAGTTAAACAATATGGGAAGTCCACTAAATCTTAAAAATTATTGGCAATATCTTTGGACCAATATTATTCGAACGATCAAAATGAAATTTACAGAAACACACGCATAAACCATTTTGAGCTCAGTTTATTTGACATTTTGCTTTAATGGCACATCAGAGTATTGCAATGTCATTCAAATATCTCCGTATAAGCAATACAAGTCAACTACAATGGTTTCACCAAAAGAAGAAATTGCCTAAGAACTTGAGTACACATACATGACGTGATATGGGGACAAAATATACATATTCGTTTGAATAATTCTGAGTATTTTGTTATCGTGAAAAATACTTCTTTCCACACGACAAATCATTGAAGAAAGTGTACTTTTCCACATACTCGTAGGAAAAAATATTATCAGCATTTTGCTAGATACAGAAGGGATATCACCACTGTTCTGAAAAATCGTAAACAGCTCAATACCAAGCGATGCCGTGAGTCATGACGCACGGCAGTTCGGTGCTTCATTCAGTAGCGTATCGTTGCAGGTTTTGATGGAAAAAAATTCAAAAAATTACCTAAAACTGCTTTAAAATTTTGCACTTTTCATTTCGGTGGAGCAAGAACTGGTGGCGGCAATTAGGAACAATCATACGAAGCGCCATCTGTAATCAACTTCGCGTTGCCTTCCCCACTACCTCATATTGGTGAATTGTTACAGAGGAGTAAAACAAAACAAAAGTTTGTAAAATGCTGAGATAGTGAAATTCTGGAGTTTTGAGAAGGAATGTTTGATTTTATTCATTTACTTAATTTGTTTTAACCGAACTGGCGAGTTGCTAATATCATTTGGAATACTCACTCTGTAATTGATGCAAATGCAATTCCCTCCATCGAGTCCAAGATACGAATGAGTAAAGCAATTATTGACAGCTGCTTTCTGTTTATTCCTGTCGTCTTTTACGACTCCATCTATATATTCCGAAATGATTTCACTCGAACGTGTCAGCTAAAATTAGAACACCTTGTACTTGACGTCGATGCGACAAGGTAATGCAGAGGCATGAGGTGTCGTTGACAAAACGATAATTAGTGTCGAAAACCGAAATAGAGCGGATTTATCGTTCTCCGGAGATTTTTGAAATGGTTATAATTCATTCGGTGTGAAATTGACAAGCTCGAAACCGATGAAAATGTCCCATCCGTTATTGCGTTAGTATTAAAAAATAGAGTTCGATCCTTCTGTCCGATTTAACCTCACATGCTTCCTTAATCTAAACTGTTAATTTAGGAAGTAGAATTTTCGGTACCAAAATGAATAGTTAAAAAGTATAAATGAATAGAAATATCGGAAAATTGCAAAAATGGTAGTTTAATAATTTATAAGTAAATCAAGCAAAAAATCGAAGTTTTATCCCAACAGTGGCATGACTGGATTCAAAATAACTTTTATTTCGTATCGAATCAGCAATAAGAGCCTTCAAATTCCTGTATATACTCTTCATCATGTTCATACATAATAGATATATTTATTTGACTACGTTACATATATGTTTGAGACAGATCATAAATAAGTGAATTTTTTCCAAGGTGAACGGTTTTATTGTAAAGAAACATAATAATGATGTTGATAATGTACTAAAGCTAAGAAATAATTAGTAGGTACCAGGTACCAGCATCACACCACTCTCCTCATCAATATAGGGCATTGATCAGACAAAAAATTGTTGCGTGGGTGATTTAAATCTATATATTGTTTTAATTCTAAACAACTTTCCTAATTGAACTTTTTGATAATGTCGAAAATAAGGGGAGTTTACTCTTGATCAAAATTACATTTTTTTGTTTGGAAATTTAAAATTTTTACAACTCAAATGCAAGTTTTCCACAATGCATCAATTTTTATGAAGAACATTTTCTGACAAATGGATAATAAAAAAGTTTCCCATATGGTGCAAACCTTTTGAACCTCACTGTATATGCCGCGAATATGGTGGAATTCGTTTGGAACAGATATTGCCGGTTTATCATCCTAAGGAAATCGAACAGTCGAAAAATATCCGCTCTCAATATTTTCTGTTTAAATTCCGGAGATATTCAACTAAAATAAACTAATAAAAAAGTTTAGCGATATTTCATACATTTTATTCTGTTGTTGGTACAAGATGTGCTTTCAACGAATTCATTACTCTGCTTAAGATTATTTTTATAACCGACATATAAGATAATGGGTTTGGTCAATGAAATGCATTTTTGTGATGAAACGCATCTTCTCTTGATTGAAATGTACCCAACGACCTGCAGTTGATGAAATGACAATAAGATACGAATTCATTTCACATTCTGTAGCGATCTAATATGTTTTGTCATTATCGATCAGTGGTCAGGCATTGCTACAGAAATTGTTCAGCGGATTCCATTAGTGTTCATTAACTAGCAGAAAACTACTGGAATGAACATGTGAAATACCTGTAGAAAACTTGACTTTTTTGGAGAAGAGCTGGTTTATTACAGATACATTAGTTTTCGTTGTTATAAATAATGAGAGGACTCTCAAAAAATAAAAAATATAATAGTTTCCGATTGGTTAGTTCCGTTAGATTTAGGATCCACAAAAAAAAAATAGAATCCAAATCTTCGATGTTGTTGAATATCAACAGACACAACTCTTCTCTGCGACAAGCACCAAATATATGGTGTATTTCTTATGAACTCCCACTATGATCTCCCGTTAAAGTCATAGACTTTTTGGGTTGACTCATCTCCTTTGATGAAGTGATAGGTTTGTAATCTAGTTGTATGCCAGAAAAAAATTATCATTTTCAGAATCGACGTTCCCCTTTCTGCAGTCCTTACCTGTGGAGGAATATGAGACTAATAATGGTAATGGTAATATTGGATGGTGATAAATGCGCTACGACCTGATTATATCTACTTTGCCCCTACTCCTTCTGCCATACAGTCATTTAATCACAAAGCCACGTCTTGGTTCAGATACGTTGGCGATATATTCGACTAATGGCCCCATGGTTCGAAACCCTTCATAGTTTCCTGAATCATCTCAACAACATTCGCCACTAATAAAATACACTATGGAAACTGAAGCTGACAACTCATTTCTACACTATCAACAAACCCGTTGAACCAATTCTCAAAACCCAACAGATACCCAATCACCCTATATCGAAGGTGTCACTTACAAAATAACATACCTAATGAGTCTCGAGGAATATACGAAATACCATTCTCGGAATGCATAACTTTTCATAGAGTCCGATAGGGTATAACTCGAGGTTGGTCCCATTTGGATTTAAAAAAATAACTAATAAAAACCTTTTTAAAGACAAGCTTTCATTCAAGCCGTGTACTGAAATGACTAAAATAAGTTTAAGTCATCGCTGACAATGATTTAATAATTTTTTGATGAATTATTTGGTTACAAAAACCTTGTCGCGCCAAGTGTTCATAAAAGTAGGTACCAATTAATTTCATTGGACTATGATTGGTTGGTAAGTAACAACTTGTCGAAGTATTAATTTTATTACAATTCGCGCGACAAGCTTTTTGAAAACAAATAATTCAACAAAAAAAAATCATTGCAGCGATGACCTAAACTTATTTTATTTTTTACTTTTTAGTTAGTTTCGCCTTAATCTGTTCATTTCTAATAGAGCATCGCTATTACAAGGTCTCTTCTGAAAGAAATCTGTATGTTTCGAGCTGAAAGAAATCATGATCTCCGATCCCAAAAACTCCAACACACCAATTTTGAATAGAATCTGACCATAATCACAAAACTCATCAGCCATTCTGAAGTCGTCAAGTGGAATTTATAGATTTTAACAAAAAACATAATCTCCGAACCAAAAACCCCCACATACCAATTTTGAATGAAATTTGACCATAATAAAAAAACTCGTCCTCTATCTTGGGGCCGTCATCTTAAATTTATAAGTTTTGACCAAAAATTCAAAATCTTCGACCGCGAGAATGTCCGCATACCAATTTTGAATCGAATCGGACCATAATCACAAAACTCGTCCTCCATCTTGGGGCCGCCATCTTGAAATTATGAATTTAGACGAAAAATTCATAATCTCCTACCCCGAAAACCCCCGCATACCAATTTTGAATAGAATTGGACCATAATCACAAAACACGCCCTCCATCTTGGGGCCGCCATCTTGAATTTATGAATTTTGACAAAAATTTCATGATCTCCGACCCTGAAAACGCCCACATACCAATTTTGATTCGAATCGGACCATAATCACAAAACTCGTCCGCCATCTTGAATTCACAAATTTTGACAAGAAATTCATAATCTCCGACCCCGAAAACCTCCACAAAAGTGCAATAACTCAATAACGCCGTAACCTAATTCCAAATACTATACATGAAATGAAATCAAAATTCACCTACACGAAACATCCTGTATATTTGAAATACCAAAATATAGCTCACATGAACTCCTAAAACTTTTACGAAAAACATTTTTGTCTATCTCCTTCCAAAAACCAAATATTGCCACATTGAATTTGGGACACCTTGTAAGTCATTTTAATAATATTTATACAACACTGAGTAATTTTGTATTTAAACCTTACCATCAAATCATCAATTTTCTCAAGTATTTTTTCGAGAAGCTGGGAATATTTGCGAGAGATCGAGAAATATTTTACAGGAAGGTGGCATATCAAAATCTTTGCGCCATTGGCTCAAACTCGAGTAATTCGGAGGTTTTATAACAGCTATATTTAAAATGAAATTGGAGGGCTCGTATCAGTACATGAAGATGTTACAGACAATGCTCTTCTTGATTTGTTTACACAATGTTAATGATCAATATTACGTGTACGTGCTGTGCTTCGTAAGCGTTCCTCTCGTATTACATCTCGCGGTGTCGACTCGACTAGCGCCAGAAACCGTTGAAAAAACAGTCTCCGTCAAAATATTGTTACTGTCGCGTAGAATTCTCACAACAGCCCATGCACTTTCTTTAAATTTTATAATCCCTTATACTTGAGTTGAACTGCGTACACAAACATTGACGCGAGAACGTGACCATCATTTATCTATACAGGGTGATTCAAAAGTACTTTGACAAACTTCAGGAGATGATTCCTCACAATATTCTAATATGAATTGTCCAAATGAATATAAACAAAAAAACAAAACACAAAAAAAAAACAAAAAAAAAATCTTGATAGATGAAGGCAAAAAAAAAGAACCAATCACCTGCATAAATAAGCTAATGTCTGAGTTCTATTCAAAAGGTAAAAATATCTGGCTAATTGGTATACTCCAAAGCCAAAATTTATTCACACACACACACACACACAAATGAATATACCTATGTCCGGAAACGTTTCGTTTCCAAGATACAGGGTTTTAAAGTTTCATTTTTATTGTCGTTTTTTTTCAAATAACTTTCGAAATACTGACCTTAATTAAACGAAAATTGGTATTGAGAGGTTTTTTGAGGTGTCGAATTCGAACCTGATGTTATTATTGCTCTTACTCGTAGGGACGCCACCTACACGTCTTTTTCTTTTTTGAAGATTCATAACTTTTTTAAGTAAAAAAATCAATTCCTCTATCATATCTACGAAAAAAGGCTACCCTTGTTACAAGTCGCTATAAGCAACCGTTTTCTAGATATTTGGACTTGAAAATTTCAAGTCGATTATTTGATAATCGATGCATGTTGAAGTTATTACCATTAATTTGCATTTTTCACAAGAATGCTTAGGAAATGAATTTGACGTTTAACTACCTAAGTAGTTTTGGTGATTACATATTATGTGACAGTTGAACGTTTTGTGGTTTTGTTGAAGTTTCTGTAAGTTTTAAAACACTAATTTTGAAAAAATTGATTATTTAAACAATATTGCTCATTTAGCCGAAATGCATTTCGTTTATGGCCTTGCGGATGGCAATTTCCTAATCGAGTACTGCCTTCAGCTCCAACATTTACCAGTCTCCACCGTCGTTTGGCAGAAACAGGTAGCTTTAAGAGGGCAGCTGATATTGTTGGAAGACCACGAGCAGTCCGAACCCCAGAATTGGAAGAAGCTGTTTTGATCGAGGAGAATCTAGAAACAAGTACAAGAATAATTGCTGAAGCTCTCAATTCTACTCAGTCCACAGTTTGGAGAATTATCCACGATCAACAATTTCATTCATTCCATATGCAAAGGGTACAAGCTCTTTTGCCACGAGACTTTCTCCAACGCATTACTAGGTGTCAGTGGTTTTTGAGAAAATTGGCTGGAAATCCTCAATTTTTAAGATATGAACTCTTCACGGACGAGACAAACTTCTCCCGGAATGCTATCACAAACTTTCATAACAACCATGTTTGAGCTCTGGGAAATCCGCACGCAGTTAGTGAAAGACATTATCAGTATCAATTTTCTGTAAATGTATGGGCGGCAATAATTGATAATTACTTGATAGGTCCTTTCTTTCTTCCGTTCCGACTGAATGGCGCAACTTACAGAGACTTTTTAGAAAATGAATTGCCGGGACTATTTCAGAATGTACCATTAGAAATTCTTATCCGCATGTGGTTTATGCATGATGGGGTCCAGTCCATTTTAGCGTTGTAGCCAGAGCCTTAACACTGTCTAGCCAAATCGATGAATCGGTAGAGGTGTAAAAGAACCTAACCAGGAGTGGGCACCAAGGTCCCCAGATCTAAACCCGCTAGATTTTTATTCTGGGGACATTTGAAGTCACTAGTAGCAAACGAGGAAGATCTAAGAAACCGAATAGTAGACGCCTGTGAAACAATAAAAAACACACCAATAATTTTTGAGCGGGTACGAAATTCAATGACTAGGAGACTGAATGCCTGTATCTTCGCTGAAGGTGGATACTTTGAACAATTTATTTGAATGCAATTTAGTTCCTTTATTCTACATATTCAAAATTTCTTGAAATAAAATAGTGATATTTCTTGCAAATTTTATTAAAACAAATACAGATTTTGCGCCCTTGATACAAAAATAACTATTTCAAACGAGTAAAAATAAATAGAATAGGTGGCGCCCCATACAAAAAAACAAAACTACTTACTTAAACGTCAAATTCATTTTCTAGGCATTCTTGTGAAAAATGCAAAATGATGGTAATAACTTCAACACGCATCGATTATCAAATAATCGACTTGAAATATTCAAGTCCAAATATCTAGAAAACGGTTGCTTACACCGATTCGTAACAAGGAGAAGTTGTTTACGTAGATATGATAGAATTGATTTTTTTACTGAAAAATGTGCTAGAAGTACGCTAAAAAAAGTTATGGATCTTCAAAAAACAAAAAGACGTGTAGGTGGCGCCTCCTACGAGTAAGAGCAATAATAACATCAGGTTCAAATTCGAAACCTCAAAAAACCTTTCAATTCCAATTTTCGTTTAATTAAGGTCAGTACTTCGAAAGTTATTTGAAAAAAAAAAACGAAAATAAAAATTAAACTGCAACACCCTGTATCTTGGAAACGAAGCGTTTCGACATACAGGGTGTTCCAAATTGAGTCGGCACCATTGCCAACTCCGTTATTATTGATGCTACGATTTCGGTTAAATGGGCAAACTGGTAGCATTTTTAGTGGCCTTCTCGATGCCGAAAACAAAAAAAAATTGACAGTCGCGTTGTCATAATATTTCATAAAATGATATTTTTTTCAATGGAACACCCTATATTTTTTCATGCATTTCGATTCGTAATAACAGTCTCAACAACAAAGCTCATTTGACTTTTTTTCGTAAAGGTGAAAATAAGACAGTTGTACGGAAATTATCGTTTTGTACATTAATACCAAATAGCTTAGTGGTGTCAATTGAGTGGTGCGACATGATGATCACGGGTTTCACGAGTTCACATCCCAGCGCATTTTTTTCTTTTTACTGTCTTATTTTGCTATTAGTAACAAAATATTATCATTCGTATACAAAAAATGGGTGTTTGGACAATCATGAGGTTTTATTCGCCAAAACAAAGAAATTTTTTGTACTAGTGAAAGAAAGAAATATTTCCACATAAGTCGCCCATTTTCCACTTTAGGAAGAAAAGTGATATGAACTTTGTTGTTGAGAATGTTATTACGAATCAAAATGGATGAAAAAATATAGGGTGTTCCACTGAAAAACATATCATTTTATGAAATATTATGACAACGCGACAGTCAATTCTGTTTTTGTTTTCGGCATCGAGAAGGCCACTAAAAATGCTACCAGTTTGCCCATTCAACCGAAATCGTAGCATCAATAATAACGGAGTTGGCAATGGTGCCGACTTAATTTGGAACACCCTGTATATTTATTTGGACAATTCATATTAGAATATTGTGAGGAATCACCTCTTGAAGTTTGTCAAAGTACTTCTGAATCACCCTATATAAAAAAATGGATCTCGATTTTTCGTAAGCGCAAAACGTGAGAATGGCTGGACCGATTTGCAATTTTTTTTACACGCTTTATATTAGCTTCACTTGTATGTTTGTTTGTTTGTTTGTAACCAACTACTTTGGGCGCGATTTTGACCCACTTCCAGACGTCCGAATGATTTGAAATTTGGCAGGTCTACTTAATTCCGGTGACAATGCATTGAGAAATTTTTGTGTGAAGAAAACACAAAATGGCGGCTCCAATATGGCGTACGAGTTTTGTGATTATAGTCCGATTCGCTTCAAAATTGGTATCCAAGGGTTTTTGTTGTCGGAGATTATGATTCTTCTGTCAAAATTGAAAAATTCGAAATGGCGGCTTCAAAATGGTGGATGAGTTTGGTGATTATGGACTGATTTTATTCAAAATTGGTATGTGGGGGTTTTTGGGGTCGAATATTATGATTCTTTTGTAAAAATTGGAAAATTCAAGATGGCGGCTTTAAAATGGCGGCCGAGTTTTGTGATTATGGTCCGATTCGCTTCAAATTTGGTATCTGAGGGTTTTCGTGGTCGGAGATTATGATTATTTTGTCAAAATTGAATAATTCAAGATGGCGCTCCAAAATGCTGGACGAGTTTTGTGATTATGGTCTGATTCTATCCAATGTATGTATGTGGGGGTTTTTGGGGTCGAATATTATGATTCTTTTGTAAAAATTGGAAATATCAAGATGGCGGCCAAGTTTTGTGATTATGGTCTGATTCTATTCAAAATTGGTATGTGGGGGTTTTTGGGGTCGAATATTATGATTCTTTTGAAAAATTGAAAAATTCAAGATGGTGGCCGAGTTTTGTGATTATGGTCTGATTCTATTCAAAATTGGTATGGGGTTTTTGGGGTCGAATATTATGATTCTTTCAAAAAATTGAAAAATTCAAGATGGCGGCTTTAAAATGGCGGCCGAGTTTTGTGATTATGGTCTGATTCTATTCAAAATTGGTATGTGGAGGTTTTTGGGGTCGGAGATTATGATTCTTTGGAAAAATTGAAAAATTCAAGATGGCGGCCGGGTTTTGTGATTATGGTCCGATTCTATTCAAAATTGGTATGTGGGGGTTTTTGGGGTTGAATATTATGATTCTCTTGTAAAAATTAAAAAAATCGAGGTGGCGGTTTTAAAATGGCGGCCGAGTTTTGTGATTATGGTCTGATTCTATTCAAAATTGGTATGTGGGGGTTTTTGGGGCGAATATTATGATTTTTTGTAAAAATTGAAAAATTCAAGATGGCGAGAGTTTTGTGATTATGGCTGATTCTATTCAAAATTGGTTGTGGGGGTTTTTGGGGTGAATATTATGATTCTTTGTAAAAATTAAAAATTCAAATGGCGCCGAGTTTTGTGATTATGGCTGATTCTATTCAAAATTGGCATGTGGGGGTTTTTGGGGTCGAATATTATGATTCTTTGGTAAAAATTGAAAAATTCAAGATGGCGGCCGGGTTTTGTGATTATGGTCCGATTCTAATCAAAATTGGTATGTGGGGGTTTTTGGGGTTGAATATTATGATTCTCTTGTAAAAATTAAAAAAATCGAGGTGGCGGCTTTAAAATGGCGACCGAGTTTTGTGATTATGGTCTGATTCTATTCAAAATTGGTATGTGGGGGTTTTTGGGGACGAATATTATGATTATTTTGTAAAAATTGAAAAATTCAAGATGGCAGAGTTTTGTGATTATGGCCTGATTCTATTCAAAATTGGTGTGTGGGGGTTTTTGGGGTCGGAGATTATGATTACCTAATTTGATAAGATTATTCCATTTTTTAATTTGCAAAAAAATAATAAAAACGGGTTGCACTCTGGGAGTGCCGACAGAAGTGAAAACGTATTTTGGCGCGTTAGACATTTTTTAGATGGGTACTAGGGTTATTGGGTTATGAATTGCATTTTATTTATGAATTGTATTGTATTAATTATTAGAAACGTTAATATTCTTTTATGAATCATCGTTAACAATTTCGACAACTCTTGTATCATCATCATTATCATTAACATTATTACAATCTAAAATAGAAACTATAGGTTCATGGTAACTAAAATAGGAAACAAACAATTTTGATTTGAAGTTATTTAAATATCTCGTGAATACCACATCAATTGTACTTTTATATCTCTTTGTGCTAATATTGCGTTGATTGGACATAGTAAAATCAAATTCTCAATTCACACATTCAATTTATTCACTAGACGCGTTCGCGGTCTGCTATATGTTCATGCATATATGCACACATCATAGCTAATAATATGCGTACCGCTACAAGCAGTCTTCACTTCAACCATCTATGCACACACTATAGCTGCGTCTCACTCATTACGGTGTCGCGTCCCCTTCGATGTGCGAGTCCGCGATTTTCTCTCACCTAAAATATGCCTACCGCAAGAAGTTTTCACTTCAATAATAGTTCAAAAAAAAACTAAAAAAACACGCCTTTATAAATAAACCACACTGAAAAGTAGGAAATAAATAATAGTTTGAAAAAACTAAAAAACACGCTGATGGTGTTATAATCTACAGCAAAAATACTATAACAGCAGAAATAAAAATTGTACGTTCGAATGAGAACAACTTTCTTAGATTAACCTACTCAACAGAGAATTTACCGAAAAAAACCACAATAGGTTTGACAGCATATTACAGACCTCCCTCAACAGATTCAAAAAAAAATATGGAGAATTTAGAGACGTACTTGAATAACATAGAGAAACAAAATATTGAGGTTTATATAGGAGATATTAATATCGATATCTCAAAAAAGGAATCATATGACACCAACAATTACCTGAATATATTGAATTCAAATGGATTCCAGTCATACATAAACAAACCTACAAGAGTAACGTTAAATACAAAATCGACAATAGATCATATTTTTATTAAATTGCAAAATAACCTAAAAAGTGAACTAGAAATCGAACCTATAATATTTCAAACCGACATGACAGACCACTACGCGCCTTTTGTATACATATCCTTACCTGAAAAGCCAACAGGAAAAATAGTTAACGAAATCAGAGTAACAAACACAAATTATGAAAATTGAACAATCTTTTAAAGGAAGAAAAATGGGAAGATGTTTATCACTCAAATAACTCGCAAATATCATACCAAATATTCATCGATAAACTGAAAACATACATAAACAAATCAACTGAAATTAAAAATATCAAATACAGAAAATTAAGAAAAATTAAACCTTGGATCACAATAGGCCTTATCAAATCTATCGAGCACAGAGATCACCTAAAAAAGAATTTAAATAAGCATTACTCCAGTAGCGCAGAAAGGAAATACAAAGAATACAGAAACAAACTCAATACATTAATAAAAAAAAAACAAAAATGAATATTATCAGCACAAAATTACAAAAAACAAAATAAATAAAATTATAAAGAAAGCAGATATTTATCTTCACAACATATAAACATGTCAAATAAACTACCAAGATGAACCGACAACAAAAAATCCAGATGATAATGATCCACCATCTTTCTCACACCAGTATCACAGAACGAAATTACCATCCACATTTCGAATCTCAAAAACAAGTGCTCGGCTGGTCCAGATAACCTAAATGTAAAAACTATAGAAAACATTCATGAATACATTACACCCCCTTTAGTTCATATCATCAATTTATGTTTATCAAGCGGAAAAATTCCACAGCAATGAAAAGAATCAATCATCACTCCTATTTTCAAGTCAGGTAAACGTGACCAACTAAATAACTATAGGCCTATATCCGTTATTAATAATCTAGCAAAAATATTTGAACAAGTGCTTAAAAAAAGATTAATGGATTTTTTCCGCAAATACGAGATTATTACAGACAGACAATATGGATTCATTCAGAATTCAAACACCGAAAATGCAGTGACGGACTTTCTGGAACAAGCAGTCAGGGCTTTGGACGAATCATCAAAATGTGTAGCAGTATTTTTAGACCTCGCCAAAGCCTTTGACACAGTTTCACATGAAATATTACTCAATAAACTAAGCCATTACGGCATTCGTGGTTCACCACTCGAAGTTATGTCAAACTACCTAACTGATAGGGTTCAGAGAGTGAAAATTGCAAACGAAATAAGTTCAGACTCAAAAGTAAAAATAGGGGTTCCACAAGGAACAGTATTGGGTCCAATACTGTTCCTTGTATACATAAACAGTATTGCAAGAATAGCGGGCTTAGAGGGACACCTTATAAGTTATGCTGATGACACAGCCCTCATTTTCACAGGAAAAAAATGGGAAGACGTTAAACGTAGTGCTGAAACAGATCTACAAAAGATTCACATATGGTTGAACTTGAATAAGCTTACATTGAATATTGAGAAGACAAAATTCGTGGCGTTTACGCCAAATATTGTAAAACAACCAGAAAACTTTTCTTTGAAATTACACTCTATGCACTGCAAAAACAATAACCCATGCATATGCCCTATGATAGAGAAAGTGACATCAATAAAATACCTCGGAGTTATCATAGACCAACATATAAGATGGACAGACCACATAATGCATGTCAACAAACGCCTAAGAGCCCTGATTCATAATTTCTATACCCTGAGAGACATTTTGACAACTAAAAACCTCCTGATGTTATACACCTCTTTAGCCGAATCAATCTTATCCTACTGCATCACAATATGGGGCGGGGCTTTCAATACCACTCTTAATATCTTACAAACAACACAAAACACAATCCTAAAAATTATCTTGAAAAAAAACAA
Source organism: Gonioctena quinquepunctata (assembly GCA_018342105.1). Classification (NCBI taxonomy): domain Eukaryota; kingdom Metazoa; phylum Arthropoda; class Insecta; order Coleoptera; family Chrysomelidae; genus Gonioctena; species Gonioctena quinquepunctata. The sequence goes on along the minus strand of JAFIRS010002252.1, from coordinate 8,418 downwards.
ACGTTACTCTACTGATATCATCTACCAGAAAACAAAAATATTGAATATCAAACCACTTTTCGCCCACCAATGTTCAAAAAAAATGTACACAAATCATAAAAATTTCCACCAAATAAAAAATAGAATAACCAGATCAAATGCAAATATGAATCTCAACACACAATTGTTCAAAAAAACCTTAACACAAAGATCTTACTTCTTCTTCGGAAAAAAAAAAATACCTGCCTACCTTCCTCTACAAAAAGTATTTTTCGAATTATGAAAACTTCAACAAATATATTTTAAATCTATAATCTACTCACAGACTTAACATGATAAATACAAAATGTACGTTGAACTTATAAAGTCCTCAGATCGAGCATAGAGCAAGACAGGCAAAATTTGCCTAGGCTCATTATGCTCTAACTGGGATCTTATTTTAGATACAATTTATAACACCTGTGATGTACTTTATCGAAAGCAATAAAAATTTGATTTGATTTGATTATAGAAAACCAGACTAAAAAAATAGAAAATAAGATTTTTTTTATTTTATTTAAAAAAAAGCGTGGGGTGCATGGTATCAATAATTATATTGATACCATGCACCCCACGCTTTAAAAAAATAAAATAAATGTTTTTCTTATTTTCTATTTTTTTAGTCTGGTTTTCTATAAAAGCGTGTTTTTTAGTTTTTTTAAACTATTATTTTTTAGATGTTCGTTATAGCCCGAGGATGGTTGATATGAAAAAACATAAGGAAAGTTGCTCGGAAATTGGAAAATTCGGGTATATAAGAAAATTGGCGAAGAAAAAGACTATCGAGTCACTTATTACCAAAGAGGAATTAGCTGAGCGGTTACATTGTCGCCTACCAAGCAGAAGGTCACAGGAACGAATTCCGGTCAGGGTAAATTTTTTTTATTTTATAAAAACAACGCAGGACGGATTTGGCTGATTGTTTTTCTGAATATTCGTAATACTCCGAATAAGGTTTTAGGGGAAAAAAAGGATTTTTAGAAAAAATATTGGAAATTTCTTTGTTCTGAAAAAGTTTTCAGGAATACCTATATAATCTACAGGGTGTTAGTGAATAAGTGCGACAAACTTCAGGGGGTGATTTTGCATGAAAAAATAATGACAGTTTGCTATATGACTTTTGTCCGCAAATAATTCGTTTTCCGAAATACGGGGTGTTAAAGTTTTTCTTAAAAACTGACTATTTATTTATTGCTCTGAAACCGGTCGAGCTTTGCAAATGAAATTTGATGAGTTCTACGAGGTAGTTATTGCGCATTTTTTGACATGCAACTATGTTCATCATTGGCGCGCATATGGGTAATGATCTCAATTTTTTTAAAGAAAAAAATGGTACTCCACTGAGATATTTCAAATTAAAAATTATTTTTGAATTCCTCGTTCAATTTGTGACAAAAAATCTCTCTTGCCTTTTTTTCGTATGGGAGTTATTGGAAATTTATTTGTCCTAGAAAAGTTTTCAGAAATATATAATAAAAATGAATGTTTGTCTTTTTAAGCTCATAACTTAAGAACGGCAGTACCGATTTGGTTAATTTTTTTCGGGAAAATGGGATAACGAACGGGAAAAACGAATAACGGGAAAACAGGATGATGGGAAAACGGGACAAAGAGATAACAGGAAAACGGAATAACATGAAAACGAAATAATCGAAAAACGGGATAACGAGAAAACAGGATAACGAAAAAATGGGATAACTGGAAAATCGGATAACGGGAAAATGGGATAACGGGATAACTGGAAAATGGGATTACTTGGTGTAACAGGATAACGGAAAAACGGGATAAATGGAAAACGGTTTACCCAGAAGCGGCAGAGTCAAAGGCATAACCTAGATGGAATAACACAAAAAAAACATGAGAAAAAAAATTCTACAGGATGAGAGCTTTCAGAAAAAAAAATAGGCAATATAATAATTTGGACAGGACAACGTCGGTCGGGTCAGCTTTGAATCCCAAAGAAAAATTGCACTAATTGAATTACTAAAGATGCTAAGGCGTACATAAAAACTTTTTAACAAAAATTAATCCTACGAAAAAATCAACTGAAAAGCAAAAAATAAAATAAACCTTCTTAGTCTTAATGATAATTGAGCTTCCAAACTAATGTGAGTAACTAATTTTGATTCGGCGCCAAACAAACAATTACCGAAGATCATTATATTACTTTGAAGAAGTAATTAAAATATTACTTTGAAAAAGTAATTTAAAAAATTGCTAGTTTGTTTGGAGCCGACTCACAATTAGTTACTCACATTAGTTTAGGAGTTCAATTATCATTAAGACTAAGAAGGTTTATTTTATTTTTTTCTTTTCAGTTGATTTTTTCGTCGGTTTAATTTTTTGTTAAAAAGTTTTTATTTTTAAATTTTTTGTAGCTGAAATCTACTAATTACTACGTACTTAATTTTGAATTACTTCCAAAATGGGTAAGTATTTTGGCTTACCTCCAGTATTAAATAATATGATTATCTACTTTAACTATTTATTGTTATATAATATAAATTATTTTTGAAAGTTCTGGTTAATTGATTTTATCACTTTGTATATAATTCCATCCTTTCATAGAATATAATTATTGTGACGGATGCAGGAGGATCTGTCAATGTCAACTACATATGTGTGCAAATTCACTGAATGCGATGTCTCTCCTGCGTCAATGTTACGAATGATTTCTGGTGAGTACTCTCTTTTGGAAAACATTCTTCTTTGCCTCATTCATCTTTATGAGTTCTTAATCAAGACTGGAATGAAAATCAAATAACTATCTGAATGAAAATGCAAATTTTCAATTTCAGATTTTTTTTTTTGAGTTAGGGCCTTTTCAGAATATCTATCAGATGTAGTTCAATGTCCAGCGTGGCTTCAGCCGGGAAAGTAGTTGTTTTCTGTTAGACATTCACAAAAAATAACTTCATTTCAATCGTGGATTTTTCAATTCACAGAAAAATCTTTCTATCAATATTCATTTGAGAATGTTTCCCTTTTCAACATGAATACCCCACAAGAGGTTATCTTGACGATGGAAGATAGTGACTAAAGTTTATCTTTCAGTCGCAGATGATTCCACATCTGATTTTATGAACATCCTGTTTATATTTTCAACAAATCAATCCGAGTCAATATTACATTATCTACTACGATTTTTTGAAAATAACAAATTACCAATGGCAATAACTCGACTTTTTCAAATGCAACACCCTATATTTTCACCCTATATTTTATTGCCATTGAATGACATTTTTCAAGAGCTTTTTGTCGATATATAGATGGTGGGGTCTACTTTGTAAAGTTTGCGAGATTTGTTGCACCCTGTATACTTTTTCAATACTACTCCTGAACTTTGAATAATAATATTCTGCCAATCGCACAAATAAAGGAAAATAATGACAGTCAAATCTTATGTTATGACTTTTATCGACAGATTGAAATGAGGTTCTCTAATTTTCTATAATTACACAATATAGTAAGCATAACATTTTACAAACAAGTAAATTATGTTATTTACATTTTTCACTTATCTTAATCATATTCTTCGTGGTAGGTTAATGATACTTTCCAACGATGAGTAACCTTGAATTGACGATGTTCCAAGGCATATCATTTTTTGATAACGATATCATTACTGAAAATTTTCAAGTATATCTTTCACTAATTACAGTACTAAAAGCAGTTAGCCTACCCAACCAATTCGGATGAATATTCTATATCTGTATGATATAAATATTTTGCTTATGATAGCCAGCTAGCTAGATACTTTTTAAAAGCATTAAATTACTGTGGCTATACAATGATGAACTTCATCGATGTTCTCTTCATTGAATTCGAATTATAACAATAATTTCCTCTCGAATGTCTGAATGATCAAGGACCAATGCACAGTACGCCACTTCTACAAGGTCCGATGAAATATTATATCTAGTAGGCAAATTATTTGAGTCAAGACCATCCGATAATTCTCGATAATTTTTGAGATTTGTAGACCAGGGTTGTACCTACTGACCACGACTTACTCTTAAATCATATTTATGGTTAAAATTAGGATTTCGAATTGAGTAAAAGTTAAATACCTTATAGTAAAAGTTAAATACCGTATAGTAAAAGTTAAATACCTTATACCTTGAATTTGGAGTTCAAAACAGCTACGGTCAAAAAATACTTTTGAACACACCACTCATAAAATATATTACGAATCTGGGGTACTTTTATGGAAACTCCTGAACAACTAATTATTTTCCTTTTTATTTCACAACACAACAGTATACTCTAACAATACAATCTTCACAATTACAATGCATAACTAACTTCTGACTGACTCGCCTGTCGCATATGACCCGCTATATATAGGACGGCCGAAATTTCCAGAACAGTGGCGATCGGGAAAGTTCCATAACGTCATCACTAATAGTCGGTTTCCTTCTCGAGTCTTCGAATGGCGGTTATCGAACATCTGGAACGAAACGTCACTCCTAACGGTCGGGCCGACGGTTGTAACAGCACAGAGATGTACTCAGGGTATTTTCGTGATTTCCGTAACAATATTCTTGAATTTTACAAAATCCTGGGTCTATAGAAAGTTTTGAAATTCTGTCACCAATTTATTCTATTACTTGACCAGCCTCCCTAAAGCTCAAATAATGTAATAGGTGCGAAAAAAAATCGAGATATCGACGGAATTATCCGTTTTGAGGTCCCCTGAGAAAATCCTTCAAATGCATCATGGAAAATTGTGTCGGAACTTTCTAACAGACCCAATAACGGCAAAACAATTTCACTCAAAAAATATAATTTTTTAGTAAGGGGTCAAAAAGTTGTCCTAATTCATTGAATACTATCAAAGTGTCACTACCGACACTTTATCCAAAATAAAATCCAAAAATTTTATGAAAAATATACACTTACACCATGAGTCCCTTTTTCTTTTGCCATACACAGAGGAGAACTCATATCTGTGTTGAAATAGAAGCTGAAGAATGAATCATCTTCAGGTTATGATGAGATTCCGATGTTTCTGATAAAGAAAGTAATGACAATACTGATAAAACCCGTCACATATCTTGTGAATCTATCATTTTCAACCGGAACTTTTCCAGATATGTTGAAATTCGGTAAAGTCACTCCGATATACAAAAAAAAGATCCCAATAGGCGAGAAAACTACAGACCTATCAGGGTGCCCAGTGGTTTTTCTTGATAGACTCTTGAACTTTGTAAAACGAGAGAATATATTCTCAGATAACCAACACGGTTTTATGAACAAACAATCTACAACAACAGCAATTCACTCTTATTACAATGTGAATGTCCTGTTGGCGTTTTCTGTGACCTCAGCAGGGCAGTCGACTCTGTCAATGATGACATCCTGAGAAGAAGTTATCAAGAACGGAATACGAGGTATACCCCTCAAATGGTTCAACTTTCATCAAAAACCGAAAGCAATACATTTACCTTAATAACACCTCATCGGAACAAACATATATCAGTACCCCAGGGTTCAATCTTGGGCCCCGTTTTATTTCTCATTTATATGAATGACATTGATAAACTCGACTTACCAGCGTCATTCACCATCTATGCTGATGATACGACTGTAGTGATCTCATGTAAGGACCATACTGCTTCAATGGAAAAATGTAATACAACGCTAATAAAAATGGAAGAATGGCTTGCTTCGAATCACCTCTTGATGAACATAGAAAAAAACACAATCCACTAGGTAACATAACAAATAGAAAGGATGTGAACACCTCGTCTTTCATGATATCAAGACAAATGTCAACTCCGTCAAATTCTTGGGTATATATTTAGATCAAGGTGGAAACCTTATTGTGAATATCTGAACTCTATAGCCAATCAGTTGAAGAATCTAAGAAGTATATTGAATATGGATATGTTGATTAAATTGTATTATGCTCAAGCTGAAAGTAGAATTCGATATGGAATTTGTATTTGGGGCACATCTCCAATGGAAAATGATGTTTTCATTGTCCAGAAGAGAGAACTGAGGAGTATGACAGGAATGAAGTACCGAGAAACATGCGTTGATACCTCCAGAAAATATAAAAATTATAACTGTTCCCTCCTTTACATTATGAATGTTTTAAAAAATATCAGACATTTCAAAGTTAGATCAACAACGTCAATATCATTGTAAAACTTCCACATATTTGAATTCTCCTAAGATTATGGGACCAAAACTTTCCAATACACTACCTGACGAAATAAAAAAATGTAAATTGGAATCTTCATTCAAGCCCGTTTGAAATTGTACTTAGTTGTTAGTTGTTTTTATAATGTGAACATATCTTATATCTTTGTCTGTAACTCTTAATACTACTTTTATTATCCAAACGACTAATTTACACCTTTCCTGACTATTCCTATACAATCATGTATTGTCCAAAAGGAAAATAAAGGAATTGAATTGAGACCATTTCCAGAGTCGAGTCTGACTGACTATCTGTGTGTGTGTGTCTGTAATCTTCCACCAATCGAGCTGAAATTTGGTATGAAGATACAGTTCCTGTCCCGAATGCGACCATTTTTGGCTGTCATCTGTCAAACGAAGTGTCACTATTGAAAAATGACATAAGCTATATCGCACGGAACTTGTCTTGCATTGTCTCATTTGAAAGCTCTTGAAAAACTGTATCCAGAACAGTCTAAATTATTTCTCTGGCATCAGTCAAAAATAAAAAAATGTCAAAGTTCAAAAGTTTGACATTCAATTATCCAAAATTCATTCGATCGATAAGAACTCAATTCGGAAGGAAGCAACACAATAAAATGATCTGACTTGGTCAATTGACCGGTAAATTGACTATTGAATTGACTTCGTACAACCCTAAAAATGTTTTGTCAATGTTTTATTCTAAAATAATCCCATTCCCCCGTTCTGGGGTGTCCACAATTAATTTTTTTCCTTAGTGTTTCATACTTTCGACCATTTTTATTAACTCGCATTTTAGAAAGTTATATTAATCTTATCAGTTGGATTCTGGTTTTGGTTTACGAAGTTAAAAAACAGAAAAATATTATTTTGGCGTGAGTTGTAATCGCAAGAAATCGATTAGTTCATTTCATTGGTATAATATAGATGAGTCGAGGCAAGAACGAAAAAACGTTTTAGGTTATGTTTTGATGGATCGCGTGTGTTCATTCTGTGAGCGAATCACCAAAATAAATTAGTTGATTTGCATGTATTCATTGTGTAGTTTTATGTACGATGTACAAAATTGTGGTCGAACGGAACCTACAAAAATGCATGAATTATTATGGAAAAATGTCCCGCAAATCTTGTGTAAATTCAACCATTGATGAATGATAACATTTCCAACTTTTTACAATAATTGCAAATAACTTTTTTTACGAAGATCTAGAGAAATTTCCTCAAATTGGTTTCTACATGATTTTTAAAACTCTAAAGTTGATCTTTCCGCTTCACCAGGGTTTCAGAACTTTGGAATTATTGTTAAATTTGGAAATAATATTGTCTATCATGAATACTTTTCAAACATTCATTTTACTTTGAATAATAATAATGTTCTAATGATAACATTCAACATTCAATTGAAGCCGACTCGATATGAATTTTTGTTTGTAAGGACTGATTTTACACGAAGAATAATATAAATGATTATGTATAAGCAATTGGATATATCAAGAATCTGAATTATATATACACCTTATACAGAAAATAAATCCCACAGAAAAACAATTTTCAATGTTACTTTTCCCCCTTTGGGCTCTTTAGCGAATCACCCTGTAGAGCTGCAGAGTTCTTTCTCGATAGAAATCACATTATTTGAGCCATCTTACAAGTCGGCCGCCAGGATCTCATGTAATCCGTGCGGGTTTCTTTGTCAATTTCAAGAACATCAATGCCTCATAGGGAAAACAAGATAAAAACTTGAAAGATCTTGAGCCAATAGGCAAAGGTCTCAAAGATACTTTTCTAAACCCCATTCAATCAGAACTGGAATCTCTGGAAGTTTGCCTGTCGGTAAATACATTTTTGCTTTCAATTAGGCTACGCTGCAAATGGGGACCTCGAACTTTGAAGTAGACAGAATATATATTACAGAGAGCGCTCTTAGAGGAAGGCTTCTCAAAAACGTCAAAGGGTAGCGATAAAAATAAGTAAGAGGAAGCATGCAGATTACATTTTATCTATGCCATTTGAACTAGCCACACCTCGAACTCGATTTCATTGAATTTTTGGGCTATAAAATGCCTCTGCATTGGTTCCCATTGAAATAAATGCCACAAACTGGTCATATTTCGAAAATAGCAATCTCTGATCATTATTAAAGGTAGCCATATGAGACGTGGACCGACGGAAAACCGTGTAGCAGCGCTATATAAATGTTATTATCAATACATAATTAAAATTCCAGGCACA